>ML801012.1:215730-235821 GCA_009831015.1 Picea engelmannii
TGCACACTCAATAAAACTGAGTCAATAGCACCTGTCTACATCAAATAGTAACACATCATGTCATCTGTCAATCGCATCATAATCAAGTATAAATGGTCTAGCATCATAAAAGTCCAGATCACTTGCGAGCAAGTGTCCTCAAAAAAAAAATAAGTTATCTCAGTGCGCCAGAGCGGGATGTTACAACATGGCTCCAAAAAATATTTCAATACCAATTAAAACTCTAGAAATCTCATCTATAACTCATGAAGAAAATGAGGAGATATATAACAAGCTATCCAAATTGGAGGACTGATGCAAACCTCAAATGATACAAGATCTCTATGATAAAATTGATTTCATCATTCCCTTTCACTAGTTTGAAATCCGACTTTCAATTTCCTAACTCAAAATTTCATTCTCTATCATTTAGTTACTTCATTTTCGAAGTCCCCGTTGAATGGATTATTGCTAATGGGTTGTTTTTTTTATTCAAAATATAACAGGCATGCTCATTAAACATGTATGGCCTTATGTGGTTGTGCATCCGGTGCACCGGAACTGGGTTTTATTAAAAAACAATTACCAACGATAAAAACCATTTTCAGTGTTGTAGAGCTCAAAAGCACCGATGCAATATTTTCCCATCTAAAGCACCCTTCCATAGGTGCTTTCCTTGGTTGTGTTCCTTTCATCTGTTGTTCGGTGTGTGAATTTCAAATTTTTTCAAATGGTGGGAAAATTTAGTTTTTTTTAGTATGTTGCAACAATGACTCCCCGATAAAAGAATGTCCAAGTAATGTCCTTGTTTCTTATAACTTAAGTTTTCACCATATTAAAATTTAAAATTGAGTGAAATTTTAAGTGTAAAAAATAAAAATGTGCGATGCGTTTGAGGCTCTCGACTTGCACCGCATACGATGTGACATGTAAATTTACAAGGCACACTACATACCTTGTTACATTTCTCAGTAGTGTGTTGGTAAACATAAACGCATCGACGCGTTCGTTTAACGACACACCGAAGAAAATCATATAACTAGTGGGATGGTCCATCAAAGTACATATAACGCACTGGGATGTTAAATTACATAAGGCACCTCCCTTATCAGATACATGTTTACGCAGTTCATTGGTAAACTTGTGCATCAGGGCGTTCATGTTTACCAAAGGCACCGTCAAGAAATGTAACATTGTTTTGTGGTGCACCTAGTAATTTTTTTGGTGGCACCGTGCACGGTGCGATAGGATCAACCGGAACACACCATAATAAGTTCCATACTCAAAAAATTATTAAATTTTATGTAACGGTGAGACTATGTTATTTACACGCACCGGTGTGTGTAGTGAACATACTCACTGTGTTTTTTTTATAATTTTAGATAATTGTTTACTACTTTAATATTTTAATTTGTTTTTTGTTTTAAGTGGTGCACATGATAAAAGTAACGCACCGGGGCGTATGTGTTGTAGTGTAGCACCTTGGTGTGGTACCGTTTTCCAACTCACCACATAACACAATAGAACATATTTTATTCGATCTATTAGTTTACACTTACGCACTGGTCACAGTGCTCCCAATAGCTATGGATGCACTGATGATGATGCATGACTGTTTTTTTGGCACACCGTTAATGAAATTATCTTAATTTTTAAAGGAAGTTATTTTTTTGTATTTATAGATAAATTTACCATTCAGTAAAAAAAAGTTAATTTTGTATGTATGAGTGAGGCTGATGTATTTCATATGTTAATCATGTAGAGATGTGAGTGGAGAGAGCATAAGTAGCAGCAGCAGTAGCAGAGGGTGGACCTGTACAATGTTGTATAGAAATGGGAGGTGAGGGAGAGGGAGAGGGATTTGTACCCTCGCCCTATTACTCTAGTGACGCATGCTCTCTTGAGAGATGTAGGCCTCCTTAAGTACTATGAGGATGCTACATCCCTTAAGGGGCACTCCAGATTATTGGTGCATTTGATCCATCGATGGGATTTCCATCGACAGGATTTATGTGTGGGTCTGGATCAGTGGTACTATCCCCCTGAGGAGGATATTCACTCTATCACTAGGATATCTAGGAGAGGGGAGTATTTTCCCCAATTCCCAGATGTCCTAGTAGGTGTTGTTGTTGAGAGTCATCTCATGTATTCTCAATGATATATTGGGGTTGAGGTATTATCCCCAACTGATTTTTAGGTGTGTGGTGGATATCTGAAAATCACCTCTTTCGGTGCAGAGGAGGTTAGGTGACTCTCACTCTTAGTGACTACCATAGCCTATTTTACCAGTGGTGGGCAGTGCATTAGCTTCCCTCTTTTGTATTATGTTGATTTGTTGGTACAATGACCATGGTGTATCATATGGTCTTCCATTTTTTACAGCATTTTTATATAACGCTTGACAAATGTCGAGCTATGATATGTGGGAGGTCGAACTTCCCATTTGCCTCAGAGTTGTTTTGCTTTTTTTTTAGAGGTTTCCAGAGACAAGGTTGAGTTTTGTCTGTTGACCTCCTAGGCCAAGGACTCATGTGAATATGTGCATGTGGGGGGAGATGATTCCCAAAAGGGGCCAGGTAGAGTTTTTGGCCAAGATTGCGCCAAACGCACTAGGGATACTAGGCAGTGCGGTGGATCACACATTCGTCATGGTGTCGTTTCCTTACATGAGTTTGGATTGGTGAGGATGCCCGAACATCCTCTTCACAATAGATGAGCCACCATATGATAGAGGCAATATTAGTGTTTTGTTTAAATTAATATAGTTTCATTTTATTGTCTTAATTAGAATAAAATTAATTCTAACACATTCTTTAACTTGTTTTATTAAATTGTTTAATGAATTAACTATGTAATTATTGTCCTGTACTATATATATTGCAAATATTGGCACTTTCATTGGGGACATGCCTCCTCCCCCAACAGATGAAAATGAGGAGATTATGCCTGAGGTCAATGCGGGTCAGGGTCCTTGGGTGCATATACCCGATGGCATGTGTTCTAGGCCCGATACCATATTCAAGTTGGAGTTATGCGACCGACTCTCTGCACTTTTGACTGAGGTGGGAGTCTTCCTTGCCCTAATGCAAGACAACTCTTCTTCCAGTACGGCTTGTTCATCCAGTACTCCATCGATTGATGAAGGTGTCATGATTATCCTTCTCCACATCCTTCTCATCCTCCTTCACCTCACCCAGATCTTGACGATGCAGCACATATTGCTCATCCTCCTCTTTCACCTCACCTAGATGAGCATGTCGGACCTATTCCTTATCATCCTCTTTCACCTCACCTAGATGAGTAGGCAGGACCTATTCATCATCCATCATCTTCCACTACAGACCAAGCCTCCACTATTGTTGTAGATATGTGAATTATGCCATTGTCTAGACCAAATATGTTATAGCAGTTATTTGACTTTTCCATGATACATACATATATATATGGTTTTTTTTTCTATTGCTCATGTTGATGATGTTCTTAATTTATATGTTGATGTTGATATGTAAATTGTTAGTTCATGTTAGTTTTGGATGTTAAATGTTCTTGATAGATGTGTATGTTATAATTACATTGTTCATTAGACGTGCATTTTTCTTGTTGATCATGATGATATACTTAATTAATTTATATGTTGATGTTGATGTGTACATTTTTAGGTTATGTTAGATATGTTTAATGTTAAATGTGCTTGATAGATGTGTATGTTAAATGATGCTTGTTAGATGTGTGTGATGATGATGTTAGAAAATGATTGTCTTTTGTTAGATGTGATCACAATGATGATGCCATGTTAAATTATTAGATATGTGTGCTAGTTAATTAATGATGTTTATATGTGCTAGAGGTATATATAATTATATGATGTTAGCTAGTGAATATAAATGTGTATTTTAGATGGTGTTTATGTTTGTTATAAGATGGTTATCATCATCATGTTTATTTTTATAAATTACAAAATTCAAAATGGTTGAAACTATAATTATAAAATTGAAACTAAAATTGCATAGATAGTTCATTATACATATTCATTCTAACTGGAAAAAAAATCAAAAAACAAATTACATATGAATAAATATTATTTTCCATTGTACTAATTACTCTTTTTTAATAGACTCTTCTACACTAAAAATTGTTATTATAAAAAACTTATGATATCCAATGATAAGCATTCTATTGGCTTTAAAATTTTATGGATGCAAATCTTCCTATTGTTATTTTTGTCATTATTTCGTAAGTTGATTTCTATCAAATTTTAAAATATTACTTCATTAATTGTGGTTTTACTCAACTTCGGGGGCATAAATATTTTCAAAAGAAATGATAAAAGTATGTAAACTAACAAACACTACTTTAGTTAAAAACCAAATTATCACAAAATCATGTTATAATTTTTTTCTTTTAATTATAAACCACATTTTTTATTAATCTTACTTTTAAATCTACAAAATAAATGAACATAAACTCAAATTTTGAATCATCATGTTAACATATCCTCAAAAATGTTGTACTATTAAACACGGATATCAACCATATCATTACATATAAGTATATCAACATAAAAAGTAGAATTTCATATCCCATTAAAAGTTCAACTGGACATTTAACATTTTTCAGGATTTCACAATTGGAAATACTAAAAGAAGATGAAACATTTTTAAAAGTATCCAACGACATATAGATATGTGCAAATAACAAACGTTCTATGCAATCACAAATAATTTGAAAGACAAACACATTATGCATCAAACTAGTTGTTAACCAACTAAAATTGTTCAAAGATTTGTTATAATTAACTTAACATTTCCTCTGTCAAAAGATGAATAAAAAAAAACATAATTAGAAAAATAAATAATAGAACAAAAAGATACAACAATGGTATTAAAGATGAAATAAAACATGTACATATCACTCTTTGTGGTCATCACCCTGAGTATCTTCCTTGCTTGGCATGATAACATTGTTTTCTCTCAAAAATATGTTTTGATCTAGGGTCGCGTCTTTATACAAACCACCAATCCCTATCCAACACATTTGGGTAAAACATAAGGCTCCTTAGCTTCATCCCACATATTTTTAGAGTTGATACATATCATCCCACTATCATGATCTTCCTTTACATTATTCCGATCAAAGGTGTTACACTACTTGCACCTAAAAATAACACATTGGAAAGAAGGGAAGTCCACTCGAATGATCTCTTGTATCTTTCCAACATAACCTAACTTCCCCTAAATAGTTTTTTGATCATGATGGATAGCACGACTAGATTGGTCGAACTTGACTTCCACTCCATAGTCTTGTGTCATGTGTCCATCATCGACATCCTCTATGCGAAAAATGATGTTCATATGCCAACATAGATCGGAACAAATGCACCTATAAAAAAATGAACAAATCACAGTGTCAATATGTGTCTAATAACCCAACCATTAAAATGTAAAATAATATAGATGTACTTACAACTGAAATGTGCATTACGAAGTTAAAAATTATGTACACAAAACAATTATTACCAAGTTTCTACAATCAATCCCTATGTTTAGTGCATCCTCGTCTTCATGCAGGTAATGATCGGATGCTGCATATTTCTCTCTGACTTGGTCAGCAACCCAACTGTTGGGCATATCATTGACATATTTTCTTTTAAATGATCAAGATAAGGCATGCTTCTACCATTCAACCGTCTGAATTATTTCATGTCACTTTCCCATTTTCTCCTCTTTTGTTCGTACAATGCGACCCATGGTTGTGTTGCATTTGAATTGTAAAGAATGAATTTATTGATGGCATCAATTTTTGTATCCGCTGATGTATTCATGAAATCAAACCAACATATAGTATATATGAGATCATGAAAATATACATTATGAAGTTCAATGTGAATAGTTACTGTGTAGAATTTTGACAAACAATAAGTCACTTACTAGTTATCAAGTGTCTTTTTCCATTCATTTGGAGAAGCTCCCCTTCTCTTTTGTCTTCATCCTTTTCATCATCCCAAATCACTACAACTGGTGTGTTGTCGATCCGCTTGATATACTCACTGGAATAATAGAAAGACTCATATGATATGTACTTCTCTACCATAGACCCGTTGGGTTTTTCCCTTTGACAAACAAATCCTTTAAATTTCTTCATGTACCTCTCTAAAAAAAACATCCAACAATAGGATACCACTCTAACTAATTCAACCTCATCTACTAGGTGAATTAGAAGATGAAACCACAAGTCCATGAAACTCGACGCTAGTTCCTTCTCAAACATACAAACAATATTAGCTATCTATTAACGCCACCATGGAATGTTATCCATATGAATCTCCTTTGATGTGATCCAATGTACAAATGCAGATAATTTAGATATGGAATGCCTTATTTCATGGGGGAAGTCATGGCTCACACACCCACGCATGAGCAGAAGATAATGACACTACAAAGTAAACACATAAAAATTTAATTATGTTTTATCCCATGGCATAAAAATAAAAATTACAAATAATAAAATCATATTTTTGACATACGTCGTACCTTTAGAAGGTTCAAATGGTCATGTGATTTCAACCCTGAAAAATGGTCTTGAATCACAAAGAAGCAACGTTATAGGGAAGACCCATATAAAGAAGGAACCTCCACACCCAATATAACTTCATTTTCCAAATAAAGATCTTATTTCTTTAAAATCCATGGGTATTACCTTCTTTGAAAGACCAAGAGGGACCAACCTCTCCTCTACTTTCTTGTCTTGGCCAATGTTTCATTTTTGTTTTTCAAAATACAAGATCTCTCCTCACAACCAATGTGTCACTTTCTTTCGATGATATGTGTCTCCATAAAGAATATGAAACATTTTTAAATATATGCATGGGATCTAGTAAGTGGGTAATATTAAGATGCTCCCAATAGGGGAGCTCATAAAATATAGATTTCATGTTCATCCCAATGGGAAATTTCTCAACATAGGTGTCGAAGAATTCTGGATCATTGAACATAGGATCCCCATTTGAATCAAACATTTATGTAATCTTCATCTCCTTCTCTATCTCATATTCTCTAAGCCATTCTATTGGTGTCATTATTGCAGGAATTTGGGTTCTCTTTGGTTTACCATTGAAAGTGGATGTTTCTCTTCTATAAGGGTGTTCTTTTGGGAGGAATACCCTCAAGCAACCATACACTAGCTTTCATAGGTGGTTGGACCACCTAGCCTTAAGAGAAGGTCCATAACATTTAAATCCATGATAGCCTTTAGTTACGAGACCTGTGAAATTATTGTATACACAACACGTTAGCGTTTAAGAATAGAATGTCGATCACAATGAATAAAATATACAAATCAATATTGTTACGTATATAAACAAATCAATAAAATTGTTAATTACCAAATAAAACTCCTAATCCTGGATAATCATGTGTGGTGTAAGCACATTTTTCATACAACGTAAAAAATCTCTTTGTTGTGATGGGTCTTGATACATCGTATACATTTATCCCTTCCCATAATTTATTCAATTCATCTACCAATGGTTGTAGGTAGACATCCATATTCTTCACTTGTCTTCTTCCATGGACTATAAGAGCCAACATAAGATGTTCATTCTTCACAGACAACCATGGGAGGATATTGTTATCGATCACTACTACAAGACAAACAGAATAGTTGGTGTTTTGGAGGGAATATGGGTTCACGCCATCCATTTCAATGTTGAGTCGTAGACTTCATACTTCATCCTTGAATTTTTCTGGCCATGTATTCTCTAAATGCTTCATATCTATTGAATCTGTTGGGATTCCCATAACTCTCGGTTCACTTCTATGTGAGGCATGTCATCCCTAAAACATAGCTAATTCTTTGCAACGAAAGAGCCTTTGAATCCTTGGGATAATAGGCATGTGCCTCAATATCTTATGAGGAGGACCATGCGATTTACCATTTTTATTTAATTTATGGTACATGTCATGCCCACATTCCAGACATATCTCTTTGTTTTCATATTCTCCTCTATATAAAATGCAATCATTCAGACATGCATAATATGATATATATTCAACACCCAACATTTTCAACAACTACTTTGCTCCTTCGTAGCTACTGGGAAAAACGTTATCACTAAGAAGAACCTTATCTTTGAATATCATGCATTTAGTGGGAAATAGAATTAATGTATAAGGTCATTTAATGTTTATAAAAGAAACCATTTCTAATGTTGATTGTACTGTGACAAGATTTCGCAAAATTAATATAAGGCACTTGTTGGTCAATTATCTCAATATTTCCAAGAAACATGTGTTTGACATGCCAAACTTTGCTTTCACATTGTAAAGTAACATTGTTGTCCCAAGTTGGGTATAATTTTACTAGGCACTAGGTCCAAAGAAAGGGGTGGTGGAAGTAGATTTTAGGCTTTCAAAAATGGTATCATTGATATGAGCATCATACCCTAGATCATCGTTATGGAATGTGTCTAAAAACATTTTCTCCATGATAGTCGTATCTTGTAAGTAATCATCCATACCAGCGTCTTTTGTATTGTCTCCATTGCCAACTTATGAAGAACTACTATTGTTGTAGTCATTGCAGCCTTCACTCGAGTTGGCATTGTTGTGGGGTGCAACGGAAGATGGTAGGTAGGTTGCTCATCATCAGAAGAATCCTAATTTCAAAAATATTGAACATTAGTACATCGATGATATTGGTAAGAACAATGCAATAATTTGTTTGTTCAAATTACATTATACCAAACAATTATTACCATCGTCAACCAAGAATTGTGGCTGGAAGATGGAATGTCGCAATTGGAAGGGTAAAGAAGCTATCCATTTTCATCTACCAACTTCTTGCGGTATGTTGCTCCTGTTAATACCTTCCAACATTTTTGAACCAGTACTGGAATATTTTCTTCATCTGAACTCGATTTTGAATAAGGATCCTGCAAATTTGGATACATTTTTTATTCAGATTGACATGGATAAAAACAAATTCAATGATATAATTGAAACATAAATAAAATAAGTTAAACTTACTGGAGATGGAAAGGGAGAAATTTGTGATGGACTTTGAACAATATGGAATGGGCTAGAATTTGAAGAATTGACCATTTGATCATATAATAATATTTTCTCCCTGCATTTCAGCAAAATTAGCAATAAATTTTCATGTACATATCTAAAACAAATTTCAAGGACCATACCACAATTTGAGTTTGAATATAGTTTTGAAACATTTTTTTAAGAATAAGGCGACATAAAACGTAAAATGTATATTGAAGTATTGCAAGTCATGTGAATTCATCCTAAAAGATAATTTGAGATGAATATATTATTTTGTGTGCAAATAAAAGTTCAAATAACTTTAAAATCATATTGGTGCGCTTATAAACCACAAACACACCAGTGCGCATATTAACAATAAGCATCGGTGCATTGAAAAATCAACCACACCGTGTTTCTATATTTTGTTAATAAAAAACAATTATATGTTTCTGGTGTGTCAAATAATATGGACACATCGATGCGTAATGTAATATGGTTGCACCGGTGTGTCTTCTATAAACGCATCGTCGTTCCAAAAAAGTTAAAAAAACAAATGTGATTTTTTAAAACAATTAAAAAAAGAGCGAGAATCGAATTTCATAAAGTCATTTAAATACTAAAAATCTATTCACTATTTCATTATTTTGCAAAATTTTGCAGGGGAGAGACTTGCAAGAGAGACATATGGAGCAACACTATGGAGGAGAAGAATACTTTGGAACCACGGTATTATTCAAAATATGAGAATTTCAAGGGTATGATGATTCAATTTAAACCCATTTCATAAAAATAAAAATAAAAAAAATATTAAGAAGGTATTCAATATTTTCATTATTTTGGTCCCCGAGGTGTAGGACAGTCGGTGATGGAGTGTGTTGTTAAGGCACTATGTGATGTTAAAGTCATCGGTTTGAAACCTGTGAGGACAAAAAATCCATGCATGTTAAGGGTTGGTGTGGCTCAAGACAGGTGCGATCCCCATGTGATTTTGATAGCTTAGATGCCCTTGAGTCGCAGTTTCTCAGCCACATGCTAGTCCTGTAGGTCACGAACAAACTAGCAAACAAAAAAAAAAATCATTATTTTTTCAAAATTTACAGGAGACATATTTGGAAGAGAGACATACCGAGGAGCATTGTGGACTAGAAGAATACTTTGGAAGAGCATAAATATTCAGAAAATCAGGATTTTAAGGGTATGGTGATTCACTCAAAACCCTACATTCAAAATAATAATAATAATAATAAAATTCTCACTTACCTTAAACCCTTTGTTTTTTTTTGCTTACGTAAATGCCAAATTTCACCCTAGGTTTTAACTCCCTCTATCACTTCAGAGTTAGGGATTTTTGTTTTAGGTATTTTAGATCTAATGGGTTTTTTTCTATATATAAGTGTTTAGCATGTGATGCAAAGGGACCACTTATTGCATCGGACCCCAAACACAGTTGGCCCTCAACCTTTTTTATTTTTTTAAACGGTTTTTTATTTGACATTTTGTTTTTAAAATGTTTTATTCTTTTTTGGTGTGACTTTTCTACAGAAACACGTCGGTGCATTTATGTATAAATAACGCACCAATTAAGCCAAATTAAAAAAAAAAAAAAAATTAAAAAATATTGTCGATGTTCTCATTTAAACAACACAACAAATGTCTTCACATAATTTTTTTAATTTTTCTTCTCATCATTGTGTAATTTTTCTTTTTTTTTTCTATGAATGTTTAATTTTTTTGCTATGTTTTTGTTTTCTACTATAGTCGTTGTGATGTCTTCTATATATATCGCATTGTTATAATTCACAATATTTTAAAAAACAAATTAAATTGTTCAGTGTGTGTTGTTGTATGGAACGCACCGGTGTGTTTTATGTAATAAATGCACCAGTGTGTTTTATGTAATAAACGCACCGGTGCTTTGTATATAAAAAGTGCACCGGTTACAACGATTTTTTTTTCGCTAAAAATTATGTAATTTATTTAGATTTAAATATATTTAATAATTTGTGTATTGTATGGTACGGGTTGTATATTGATAAAAATATGAGTGAAAAGATTTCAAATAAGAAAAGTTACGGTTGACACAATGATGACACATCCGAAAAAACAAAAAAATGCAGGTTCTTTGTAAATTCTATACAATTAATATGGTTGAACTATATGTAATTTTAACTAATATGTATTGGTTAGTGTGTGTCATGCATGGCCATAAAATGAGGAATCTCGATAACGTTATTTATGATCTAAGTGCAGAAGAGCGTAAAAGCTTGATGGAAAAATTGTAGAGGGATGAATCAGGTGAATGAAAAAATATTGTTCAATATGCTTTTGTTTTTAATTTTCATTAACAATATACTTAGGAATATTACATGGCATGTTTCAAACAATCTATTAATTCACATATGTTTAATGTTCTGCAGGAACCAACAACAAGGGAACAAAATGTCATCATAACAAAACAAAATTAATTAATATAGAAGATGTAAATGATGATGAATTGGTCCTTAGCTCATCTGGAGTGGTGTTGGAGATTAATCAAAGGGGGGGGAACTTTTACATAACTATGAGGGATATAGTGGAATGAACCTATAGACATACTTTCCATTTACAATATAGAAATCAATCCAATGATTCCAAAAACCGGGTTATATTTAAACTACAGGTAGCATTTCCAGAGCAATGGTCAATGATACTTGTCAGAATTGCAATAGAAAAAACATACAACAACAAAAAAGAATCATTTAAAGTAATATACCTAAAAACAATTTTTTAGAATATATATATATATATATATAGAGAGAGAGAGAGAGAGAGAGAGAGAGAGAGAGAGAGAGAGAGATTACAAAGTATTCATTTATTAATATATCAATTTTTTTATATTTAGTTTTCATATATCAATATAAAAATACTTTATTGCCATATTATTTTTTTAGGAAAATTATGAAAATTCCATAGGACCATCGAGCTAATATCCAAAATATGCCAGTAGGAATGTCCAAAAAAATGTACAAGGAGATGGTCAATAAATTAGACATAATTGCATTGCAGGAGGAGCTATCTCAACAACAGTGTGCTTCAAATGTATGTAATTATTGAATTTTTCTATTGGGTACAAATAATTAAGTATACATTAAATATTGATTTTCAAATATTCTCTTACAGAAAAGAAAACAAAATGGAACTCATTTTGCACATAAAACTGGATGACAAGGAAGAAAAGGGTTGATAGCAAAGTTTGTGAGTAATTGTTATTTCCTTATAACAACTTAAGATTTTTTTTTTGTATATTTTAAATTGTTTTGCAATATCAGATGTGATTCTTCTCATCTGAATATTGAAAACCGGATTCTTCTCTTCTCATCAGATGTGACAAGCCAACAATCTAGAAGCCAGAATATTGAAAACCGGAAAACCACGTAGATCCAGGGGGAGGCCACTTCACACAGAGGTTAGACGTGATCTTACCAGGAATATGGCGAGGTCGGGGCCTCATTTACCTCAGAACTGCTTTTGAGGCCAGGAAAGGAATATAGTCAGCAACCAATGTTAATTTTTTCAAGGGCATAAGATGTTCCAATGCTGATTTTTTCGAGCTGTAACAAGCCTCAGAATATCAAGCAATCTGTGACCAACTATTGATGCAACTATTGACCACACAAATGGAAGGAAATTGTGCATGTTAAGACATAAAGCTATTCTAGAATTGAATGCACCTATTGACCACGCAAATGGATGGATGCTCTCTTTAGTGTTAGTTATAACCTCAACAACATATGATGAGCTGGCCAACTTTACCAGGGGTTAGGATTTTGTTCTGACTTCTTGATTTGGTGGTTTTGTTTTATCTTTATATCTTGTTCTTGTTTTGTCTACTATGTTTCTTGTTTCTTGCATAGCTTCTTGTTTTGTCATGGTATCAAACTGTCAGAGGTAAGACTCTTCACAGAGCCTGGAGAGCAGTCTGCAGTCTGCTAAAGGAGCGTTGAAGACATCACAGCGTGAGGAGGCAACCCTGCAGAAGGAGAGCCAAAGACGAAACATCTAAGAATGCGAGGAATCATTTCTTCAGGAGGAAGATGCGGAAGTAGCAGAGGAGAAGCTACAATAGTCGTTAGATCGGCCGTGGGAAAAGATCTAGGTCATCAGATCAAGCCCAGATAGGACGAGGAGCACGTAGAGGAGACAAACATATCTCAGTCGTTAGATAATGGTACAAGCAACAATAGCCATCAAATCATTTAAATATTAAGTCATGACCGTCAGATCTCATTGAAGACAGATCGACAGTGGAGAGCAATTGCAGAAATCGCAAAGGAAATTAAAGAGGGTGCAAGTTCAAACTCAGCAATCCCTCGGGATCGTTGATCTTGCTAGATCAATAGATCAAATTTGGATATCGATCACACTATGGACGAGCATCTTTGCATTGTGGAGATCAGGAAGGAAATTAACGTGCGAGCAAGTTCAAGCTCCGCAATCACTCGTGGTCGTTGATCGGAATGAGCCATTTAAACACGACCGTAGATATTACAAGGTGAGATAAGAACCCAAAGGTTAAGACAAGGTCACAGCTCCTGGTCACATGTAGAGAAGACAGAGTGAACTTCATGCAAGGGTTATCTCCCAAAGTTCCGAAGCCTAGAACAAATCTCGTCCGTCGATTCAAGCAAAGGACACGTGTCGGCAGATCATGCAGTCCGAAGGTATAGAACTCCGCGGGAATTTGGTCGAGAAGGTGTCTAGGTTCACGAAGCCCCAGAGAGCCGAAGTAACTCTAGACCATTGGATCCAGGGGGCATGTGTCAGACGATCACTATATTTGGTGATCTTGTACTCTGGAGGATAGTTGGTATTGTGCATTGAAAAGGCCCAAATCCCCGAACTCTCGAAGAGGATCAAGACCATTGATTTCAGTGGACATGTGGCGTTAGATCTAGAGGTCCGAAGCACTAGCACTCTGGAAGAACAAAGGTTTCCTGACTCACGAACTCCCCAAGCTCCGAAGAACCGGAGTAGATTCAGGTCATTGATCACGTTGGACATGTGGAATCCATTCAGTTTTTCGACGATATGACACTCTAGAAGAACTATGAAGTAGTGAAGGAAAGTGCCCCGAAGGTCGAAGCCCAAAGTGGATCCTGACCACTCATTCAAGAAGACATTTGGACCATTGGTTAAAATCTTACATCACTCTGGAGATTCGACACTACAGAGGTTAGTGCGAGTCAGCAGACGGAAACTCCCGAAGGCCGAAGTTCCGGAGAATATCTTGGTGGTTGGTTAGCAGAGGTATAAGGTTTGTTCAATCTGCACTTCATGAGTATTGAGATTTAGAATGGTGGAAGGCTCTAAAGCCTAGAGTCCCAAAGTAATTGTTGTTCGTTGATCTCAGATCAACGAGGACCGTTGATGTTTGCTCATGTTTAGGACTTCACCAGTTCACTAATTCAAAGG
The DNA here is from genome assembly GCA_009831015.1 of Picea engelmannii. Taxonomy (NCBI): domain Eukaryota; kingdom Viridiplantae; phylum Streptophyta; class Pinopsida; order Pinales; family Pinaceae; genus Picea; species Picea engelmannii. The sequence continues at coordinate 230,193 of ML801012.1, forward strand.
ATCTGAGGTTTCAAAACACCTGAAGCCCTAGAGCCCTGAAGCCCTGGAGCATCTGACTCTTAGCCCTTGGTCATATGAGGGCTTAACGTAAAAAAAAAAGCATTGTTTAAAAGAATGACCCAGAGCGCCTAGTTTTCACCATTAAAGGGTTATAGTCGATAAAGAATCAGACTCTGTAAGATCTTGTGCCTGATTTTGATTTATAAAAGGTAAAGAAGTGGTATGGCCCACGTTTTTCAGCCCGAAGTCACGTAGAGAACTTTGCGTACCTAATTTTATGCGTAGGAAACAGAAACATGACCTGTCAACCTACATCAAGCGGTATCAATGGTAATTATTTTTCCCTGTTGTCTGTTTTGAATTTTTTTTACAAAAATGGTGACCTCCAACAATTTAGGACCAACGCAAGGGCCAATTCTTCATGGAAAGAACTGTGAATTTTGGTCTCTCAGAATGAGATCCTTCTTACAAGCACACGATTGTTGGGATCCAATGGATCTTGGATATGTGGAACCAAATCCAACAGATCTAGTTGCTATGAATAATAAAGAGAGAATTTCTCAGGTAAAACAAAGGAAAAGAGAGAATAAGGCCAAATCTTGGATTCAAAACTCAATGGATGACTCAATTTTCTCAAAATCACAGGCGTTCTTACCTCAAAATAGGCCTGGGACATTCTCAGTACAACCTAATTCAATGAACATGTGGCACTAGATCCAGAGTTCTGGAGCACCAACACTCTGAAAGAACTAAGGTGTGTTGACTCGCGAACTCCCGAAGCTCCAAAGAGTCGAAGTAGATCTAGGCCATTGATCACGCTGGACACGTGGAATCCATTCAGTATTTCTACGATCTAACACTCCGAAAGAACTGTGAAGCAGTGACGGAAAGTGCCCCAAAGGCCGAAGCCAGAAGTGGATCATGACCACTCATTTAATAAGACATTTGGACCATTGGATAAAATCTTACGTCACTTTGGAGATTACGTCACTCTGGAGATTTGACACTACAGAGGTTAGCGCGAGTCAAAGGCCAGAGTTCCGGAGAATATCTTGGTGGTTGGTTAGCAGAGGTCTGAGGGCCGTTCGATCTGCACTTCGTGAGTATTGAGATTTAGAATGGTTGAAGGCTCTGAAACATGATCATGTTCCCGATCTGAAACATAATATGTTAAGTATAGGCCAACTAGTTGAAAATGGCTATAAGGTACTTTTTGATGAAGCATCATGTAGGATATATGACAAATCTCCCAGCAGAAAATTGATTTCTGAAAGCCACATGACTAGGAATAGAATGTTTCCCTTGACCCTTAGAACTGCAAATTTGACCAAATCTTATGCACAAAGTGCATCCACCCCCAATGAAACTATGATTTTGCATGCAATATTTGGACATCTACCCTTTTATATTCTAAGTCTTCTACAGAAGCACTCCATGGTTAAAGGTCTACATATCTTCAAAGAGAAAAATCCCCCATGTGAGTCTTGCATTCTTGGAAAACATAAAAGAACAAGCTTTCCATAGTCCTCCACTCAAGCCAAACAACACTTAGAGTTGGTTCACATTGACCTTTGTGGACCAATGTAAACAAAGACAATAGGTGGTAGATTTTATTTTCTAACATTTATTGATGACTTTAGTAGGAAAATATGGATTTATTTCCTCAGACACAAGTCTGAAACTTTTGCAAAGTTCAAGGAGTTCAAGGTTGAAGCTGAAAAACAGAGTGGGAAATATGTGAAGATTCTCAGGTCAAATGGAGGAGGAGAAAAATGTTCAGCAGAATTTTCAAATTTCTGCAAATCACAGGCATAATCATGCAAACCATAGCCAGGTATACTCCACAGCAAAATGGAGTGGCTGAGAGGAAAAATCAGACTATAATGAACATGGCCAGGAGCCTTTTCAAAGAGAAATGTTTGTCAAATTTATTTTGGGTTGAATTTGTAGCATGTTTAGTTTATCTTCTGAATAGATCCCCAACCACCAGTGTCAAGATGAAGGCCCCTCGAGAAGCATGGAGTGGGACAAAACTGAATGTTGCTCATCTTAGGACTTTTGGATGCATTGCATTCACTCACATACATTCTGAAATGAGTAAGAAACTTGATGATCGAAGTGAGAAATGCATTTTGTTGGCTACAGTGAGACATCCAAATCATACATACTCTACAATCCAATTTCAAAGAAACTCATTCTCAGTAGAGATATCAAATTTCTTGAAAATCAGTTCTGGAGTGATTCTGAAAATTGTCCTATGGACAGTCAAAATCCATTGTTGCCACTTCCTGAAAACACAAAAAATTTAGGACAACAAACACATCATCCTGTCCTTCCAAGATTGCAGGTACAAGGACAGCCTGAAAGTTCACAAGACAACTCTTCTTCAAGTAGAAATTCATCCTATGAACTTCAAAATCAGAGAACTCGAAGCTTGAGAGAAATCCATTAGCAGTTGGATGATATTGATCAACACAATATTTTTGCATTAATGTCATGTCAATCTACATCTTTTAAAGAGGCAACTAAAGAGCCACATTGGTTTTAAGCCATGAACCAAGAAATTGACTCTATTGAGAAGAACAAGACATGGGATCTTGTTGATCTGCCCAGACATAAGACAAGTATTGGTGTCAAGTGGGTTTACAAAACTAAACTCGATGAAAAGGGGCATATTGAAAAACACAAAGCAAGACTTGTTGCCAAAGGATTCTCACGGCAACCATGCATTGATTATGGTGAAGCTTTTTCTCCAGTAGCAAGGTTGGACACTATAAGGACTCTCTTAGGCATAACAGCTCAACACAAATGGAAAGTATACCAGATAGATGTCAATTCATCTTTCCTGAATGGTGTCTTAGAAGAAGAGGTCTATGTAGATCATCCACCTGGATTTGGAGTCAAAGAGAAACCAACTAAAGTGTATCGGTTGAAAAAAGCCTTGTCTGGCTTAAAGCAAGCTCCAAGAGCTTGGTACAATAGAATTGATACTTATCTAATCAAGAGTGGTTTCAGAAAAAGCCAAAATGAGCCAAATCTATACAGAATAGCAAGGTAAAATTCAGATTGTTTGTCTATATATTGATGACATGATATATATTGGAAATCTTGAGTTAACCAGTTTTAAACATGCCATGCAATCTGAGTTTGAGATGACACGTCTTGGCATAATGAAATATTTTTTGGGCATTGAGGTTGACCAATCAACCAAAGGATTTTTTGTCTGTCGGAAAAAGTATGCAGCAGACATCATCAAAAATTTCTGCATGGAGGACTGCAATCCAACAGAAATCGCACTCCCTTTCACTTCATATGCAAGCTAGTCAATATTGGTGAAATTGCACTTCAATTTTGTGGTTCACAAGATCAACTCGTAGACATATTTACAAAGCCATTGGGAAAAACCATTTTTTATTTTCAGAGACAACACTTGGGTATTATCAGTGCTGATGTTTGTAACTGTTGAGTTTAAGAGGGAGTGTTAGTTATAACCTCAACAACTTATGACTGTACACTGCCAATTGTTCTGGCCAAATGTACCAGTCGTTAGGATTTAGTTCTAACTTCTTTATTTGGTGGTTTTGTTTTCTCTGTATATCTTTAGTCTATCATCTAATACAATGGCACACTCCACAGATTCTTGTTCATGTTCTGTCTACTATGTTTCTTGTTTCTTGCACAACTTCTTGTTTTGTCATTTAGCTTATTAGTACATCGAACCCAATAGAACCAATATGATTGTTCCTTCATTTCCCTTTCTCTTGGAGGAGAGGTACATGTGTTGATTGTTCCATATTTAGCGTCGATTGTTCAATGGTTGTATGTGATTCCCCACTGCTCCATGTCGAATCTAGCAGTCAAATCATGCTAGGATATTCTCTTTGTTAGTATTTTATTTGTAGATTTTGAAACCCAACCAAATCGTTCTAGCCTAAATTTGAAACGACGGTCATCTCTGAAATCAATCTAGTTCTTGCAATCTTTGTTGGATCAAACTCTTCTGATGTAAGTCTCCTAGAAACGAGTAGTGTATCAGTCCATTTCTTGATTTGGATAAGAATATCCTGCACAATAGATAATTTTTTGTACCCATAATCATTTTCCACTGAACAATGGAGACTTTTCATGTACTATATTTCTTGAACACTATGTTGTCCATCAAATGTTATTCTCTTCATATTTTGGGTTATATGTTGTAGAAGGTTTGATTCACCTATCAAAACAAATTGTTGAAACAATACCCAAGTATAGCATGCATCATGAATAGTTTTTGTGATATCTAAGATTCACCATATAAAAGCTTATCATAGAGTCGAACATTTAACCATCTACCTGATGCAAAAAATTCTCCTATTATATAACCCCATGCAAGGGAAGAGCAACTTCTTTCATATATTTTAAAGATTATGTACGTTGAGTTACACCTACTCGAGAGGGAAGACCCGTAGCTTCTTCAATATTCATTAAAAGAACTCTCAATTCAGTTGCAATTCATTCAGATATATCAAGCAGATCCATATGCTCTATATATCTGGTCACAAGTTTTGGAAATTAGGAAAGTGATCTCTTTTGCAAACAATCTTCCCTCCAAGAATGGGTTCAAGAGCACATCATCCTTGCTTACAAGAAGTGTTATTTGACACAGTCAAATCCAAGAGCCCATACAACTCCAGAATCAAGGTATACCTGCAAATAGTTTTATTGTAAGTTTGCTTGTATTTTTTTGTAAATAGGTACATTCTCAGTAGAAGTCAACACCCTTGATTTGTTGTCTACATAGTTGAGTTTGCATTTTTTGACTCTCATTCTGAAAGGGTGAAGTTGCAAGAAACCCTGAGAATTTTGTCTTTAAATGGATCGATTTTAGGAATTATTAGAGATATTGAACACTCTAATACTTTATTTTGTGGAGAGTCAAGTCACCACAGACAAAACTAGTTTGCAAAATGTTGTAACATGCTTGCAAGTGATGCAAGCTAAAGAAGCATTGTTGCAAACTCAAACTCGTCTTCTTCACGATGCACTTGAGCGACAAAATCTGCGACAACACTTTGAACCAGTCCTTGTTCAGAACCCTCTTTTTAAAGATGATGAAGATGATGTTATTGATTCAGACCAACATCCAGTGCATGAGTAGCTTAGTAAGATAGCTCCAGATTCAAGTACAGATCAACTTCCTCTTTCCAAGAATACCATCAAACCTTGTGAATAAATAAGGAACAACAAACACAAAACCAATATCGAATATGAAAAGGATGTCACCTTTCATAATCCAGATTACACCAAATTGATCCAGTTCCAAAGTGTTGGATTGCTGTAAGAAATTTCACATTCCCCTACTCCAATTCAAGAGCAGATTCTGATGTGCCAACATTTTCAACGAGTTGGCCATGTTGAATATCAATGCTTCAATCTTCATCCTTGTGAGAATTGTGGACAACGTAATCATTTTTCAGATAGGTGTTTCAAACACAAGACAACTCCGAGAGTAAAGAGCCATTATGGGTGGATCACTTCTTGGAGATCGTCATCAATAATCAAGAAGATATCTCAGTCATACCAACGAATTCACTCTTAAGTATTGAGTAATCTTACAGTGAAATGATTTGCATCTTCTCACCTTGTCCCT
>ML801012.1:239975-257720 GCA_009831015.1 Picea engelmannii
ATCTACCAGTTCTGATTTTAAGAGTGAGGATTCGTCAAATACTACATCTCTGCTTATGATGAGTTTGTGGGAAGTAGGATCCCACAATCTATACCCCTTAACTCCATCACCATAACCAAAAAAGACATATCTCTTTGATCTAGGATCTAACTTAGAACACCGATCTTTAGAAATAAGAGCATAAGCATCACAACCAAATATTCTCAGATTTGAAAAATCATATGAATGACATGTCCATACCTCTTCTTGAATATTACATTTTATTGCAGTTGATGGTGATCGATTTATCATATATCATGTTGTAAGAACTTCTTCTTCCCACAATTCATGTTGCAACTTGGCATTACTAAGCATGCTCCTTTCTCTCTCTAGAAGAGTCATATTCATGCATTCAACAACACCATTTTGCTAAGTATAAACCATGGTCTTATGTCTTTCAATCCCAGCTTCCTTGCAATAGTTCTCAAATTTCACAGATGTGAGCTCGCCTCCATTATTTGTTCTTAAACATTTGATTGACCTATCAATGCTCTTTTCAACCAAAGCTCTGAATTGCTTAAAAGTATTAAATTCATCAACTTTTCTTTTCTGTATATAGACCCAAACTTTTCTAGAGTAATCATCTATAAATGTCACAAAATTTGACAATCCTCCAAAAGAAACTGTAGGGGATGGTCCCCAAACATCTGAATGAATGTAATCAAGAATACCTTTGCTCATATGTCTTCATGTTTTAAACATTTGTCTACATTGTTTTCCAAAAACGCAATACTTGCATAAATTCAAATTCAGAAACTTCAAACTTGGAAGTGACTTACGATCAACCAGTACCTTAAGTCATTTCTCGCTCATATGACCCAAACGATGATGCCATAAATGAACAAAGTCACTTGCATATTTAGATGCTACCATTGCTTGATTTACTTATGTCCTTCCTTTAATCTTATAAAGGTTCACAGTCCTCTTTGCCTTCATGACTATTAACATGCCTTTGGACACCTTCAGTACTCCACCTTGAGTTGTATACATGTAACCAACAGAATCTAGAACTCTCAAAGATATTAAGTTATTTCTAAGTTTGGGTGCATGCCTTACATCTGTTAATGTTCTTACTGAACCATCATGCATTTTAATTCGAATGCTACCAACTCCAACAATTTTACAAGAAAAATTATTTCCCATAAAAACAACACCATCATCAATAGATTGGTAAGTTGAGAACCAATTTCTATGAAGACACGTGTGGCTAGACGCACCAGAATCTAACAATCAATGATGATGTTGATGTGAAACATAACAAGTAGACAATACCTCATCAACCATACCTGAATCGGAACCTGAACTTGTTTCAGCTAAATTAGTTTCATTTGCTTCTTTTGTGGAGTCCTCCTTGGATGCATTTTGTCTTTTCCAACAATCCTTCTTGAGATGCCCAAATTTTCCACAAAACCAACATTTTTTCTTACTCTTCTTGCCTTCTGAATTAGACTTTGATGTACCCCTCTGATTTTTCTCTCTTTTTGTAGATCGACCTCTGACCACCATTGCTTCTGTTGTTGAGGTTTTTTTATTGGATCTTTTCCTCATCTCCTCAGACAACAAAACTCCCACAACAGTGTCATAATCAATGACACGTGTTGAGCTAAGCCACATAGTTGTGACCAGATGATCCCAAGACTCGAGCAACGAACAAAGTAGTGTAACCACCTTGTCATCATCTTCGTACATTACGTCCATACTAGATAATTGACAAATCATAGTATTGAAAACATTCAAGTGATCAACAATTTTCGTACCTTATTTCATCCGTAAGTTGTACCACTGCCTCTTCAAGAAGATTTTGTTCGTCAAGGACTTTGTTATATACAGACTCTTTAGTTTGTTCCACAAACTTGTTTTTGTCTCCTCTTCAGCGATGTTAAACATCACTTCATTTTTCAGACACAAACTAATGGTACTAAGGGCTCTTGCATCCAGATCTTCTCAGTCCTCATCTTTCATGCTTGTCGGTTTCTTTGTCTTTCCAACCAATGTTCTTTGCAATCCTTGTTGCATAAGCAGATCTCGCATCTTGAGCTTTCATAACACAAAGCTATTATTGCAGCTGAATTTTTCCACTTCAAACTTAAAACGATGCACTCTCACCATTAGTGCAAAACTCCAAAAAAACATCACTTTTAATAAACCAGGCTCTTAAAATTCAAAATTAAATTCAAAAAAGGTTTAAATTCCAAAAAATTATTTTAAAAAAAAATGTATCTTAATAAACACATTTTTAAAAACATTCACCTCCACCCATAAATTTGATTCCACCATATATTTTGTCTCATGTGCATAATAAGACAAAACGTGAACCAAAACTTATCCCTCACCTTTATTAAATTAATATCCTCCACCTCACCTTTTTGTTCATTAAAAAGCTCACCTTCGAACTTCATACCATGGCTAAAAACTTTTAATTTTTGAATTAAACAGAGGTTGTCGTACCTTTCTATGAGGATAACCCGCGACAATTACAAAATTGTCGCAATTGTATATTGTTTGATGTTACTGTGCAATGTGTGATGCTTGCGACGATCTACAATTTTTTTTAATTTTGTAAGTGTGTGACACTGTCGTACTTTTCCATAGGGATAACCCGCGATAATGTGATAAACCATTTCTTAGGTTGCTCCACTCCACTCAGCTCGGTTCGGTTAACTTCCTCTGCTATCTAGTGATTGAATTATCTTTTCCTTCGTTCTATGATCATTCAACTCTACGCTTTGATACCACTCGTTAAGTAGCGAAAGCAAAAACGTAACAAGACTCTAATAGAAAAGAATATAAAACCAAGATTAAACCGAGAACATCAATCACACAATTGACACAGTGATTTATGTGGAAATACAATACGGGAAAAAACCACGGGGCAATGATAATCAATATTCTTATTATTCAAGGGAGAATTACAATAGCCAACACAGACATACAACCATCCTATCCTTTCTACGCACACATCACACTCCACAGTTTACGTCTTACTCACACAAACTCACTACACTCTACATTGCACTCTCACCTTTATCGATATGCTCATATATATAGCATTTTTCAAACAATTAGATAAACAAATTATAACAAAATCCATCAATTACACAAACTATTAACAGAAGAATACATACATGCACATTTTAAATATAGTTACATACATGTATATGTTGAAAAATTCATTAACATGTTTCCAACACAAAATTCTCACAATTGTTTGCTTTGCTTAAAAATTTAGAGTATGTGTACTTTGTTTCTAATTGACGGATTTGTAAATTGAAATGTGAAGCTTCACAACATAAGTTATGGCGTGGAATCAATATAGGACAATTCAAGTTATGACACACTTACATTTGTCTAGTAGAAAATACGCTTTTAAATGTAATTATCAATAATTTATTGTGAAATTGAGTCATGTTAAATTTACCTCTTATGATTAGTAATATTATACTGTAAAGTTAATTAGTGTATTACATGCTAAATTTAATTATTATGAAGGGTTTGGTTTGAGTCGTATATCCACTCTTCTTCAAATAAAATAAAGTTTTTTAAGATTGTGGAATATCAATTCTCATAGTTAAGTTTTTAAACAATGGAGCAAAGCTAATTGAAGTAAATTATTGAAATTTGCTCAATGTTTGTTGGATAAACTGAATCTACAATCTAGTTAAGTTCATATCTTTTGATATTTATTATTTTATAAATTTAAACTATTTATAAAATAAAAATGTTATTTTTCTGTTTGTTACTTTGACATAAAAGATTTGATAATTTAAACAAATGAAAATTCAACTTCTAATATATCAAATAACTTTTATCAATTGGTCAGATTGAGTTTTCATCGGATCAGAGAGGATTCATGGACCTAAATCATACTTTTTTCAGAATGGACTATCAGAACGAACAAGGCTATTTGTTAGTGAGTTTGGATCCCTATGTTTGTAAATTAAAAAGAAGATTAAATATTTTATAATTAAAAAAAAAATTGTTTTTATTATTTAATAATAAAAAAGAAATTGTTGAAATTATAATTTTAGATAAATGAAATTAATATAAAAATAAATTCAACCCTTTTACAATATTAATTTTTATTTTATAAATTCAAGTCAATTTCATAATTACACAATCTACTTAAATTTGTATCATAACTGAAAGGCTTATATAAATTTCACATTAATAATATAAGTCCATTTCATAATTACACAATCTACTTAAATTTATTTCATGAAGCTGAAGGGTTCATATTATAGGAAAACAACTTTTCAAAATTCTAAAATAAAATTAAGAAAGTTTACATTAATATTGTTGTTACACATTTTGTAAACCAGTGATATTAGTGTTCGATATTTTGTCATCCATTTTTTTTTGTGTGTGTTTATTACAAATGTTCGTCACTTGTTGGGTCAACATTTAATTATTGACTGAGAAACTACAACTCAAGGGTATTTAAGTTGTCAAAATCACTTAGGGCTCGCATTCGGCTTGGGTTGCACCAACCCTTAACATGGTTGGATTTTGAGTGTGTCCTCCTAACTAAACACACCGTAAGGGTATTGAAATCAAATGACCTAGAAAATGAAACCCACATCTTAACCAGATGTACCAGATAAAAATTGACTTTTTCATATTCATAGCCATGAATCATTAACTTGTGTATGTTTTATGTAAAGAGTAATATCTTTTTAATAAAAAAATATCTTTCATTCCCATGCATTAATATTGTGATCATGCAGAACTCTCAACCAAATGGTTTATTGATGGTTTTACATATTGTTGATTTGTTAAATAATTTTATATTTTACTAACATAATAGCTATAAATACAATGACTTGGTAACATTGTTGTTTCAAATTGTTATCGAGAATTAAAGGAAATTGTTTATGAAGGGTTTTTTTTCTAAAAGTGTCTTTAGTATGTATTTTATTTTATATTTATTTTTTTCCATCATTTTAATATTATGTTCATTAAGATATTTTGAAATAAAAGAAAAGAAGAGACAAATTATGTTCTTTTATACAGTCATAATTTACAATTTTCAAGACCCTCATAAAATAACAATTCTCATTCAAATAACAAAATCACGATAATGCTTGCCTCAAAAAAATATAAGTGCAATTGCAACTTTATACTAAATATCCATGTTCACCTTACCTATTTCAGTTTGAAAACGAATTTGGATGGTTGGAACCAAAAAATATTCTTGAATCACGATCTTTGGGTGATTACATGAGGGCACCAGACAATATTCTTGAATCTCGATCTTTTCTTCTCAGTGCTCGATTTTCAGCATGTAGTATTGCAGATGCGATGGAGATGAGATTTTTCCAGCATACCTAAAGGCCCACTGTGGAGAGAGTCTATGATTTTGTGCGGTGGGAACCATACAATCTATGACTCTAACTATGTGTGGTGGGAATCGGACTATGACTCTAACTCTATGCGGTGGGAATCTGAATTTATAACCAGTTGGCCCATATCTTTTCTTCTCTCTCAAGAATCAACTTATTCTCCCTCAAGCTTCAACTTGTATCCTACAAGATTACATTGTCATGTCTCCAAATGAGGAGAGAGCCTCTATGCACTCAATCATATAATACTTATAAGGAGGAGGCCCCTACGGAAAGAATATGTGAAGAGAAGTGAGAGAGATTAAAACCTATTGTAATATCTCCTCTTCCTTTATGCCATTTGAAAGTTGCACACTGTAGTCAATTAACATCAAAAAGTTAGTTGTTTTATTTTGTTGAAACTACCAACTAATTTCCCATGCAGCTACATGCACACCATATCAGCTAAAAATGGAATGTGCAGGCATGCACACTACAACGAGCAGTTTGTATAACTGGTGGATCTGGTTTGTTTAACCGTATAACAAATCCTATATATCTAGCATACCCATAGAGGTGTGGGGATGCAATGTAGTGTAGCGCATTGTGTGGGAAGAGAGTTAGAGGATGGTTGTAAGTCTATGTTGGCTGTTATAATTCTCCCTTGAATAATAATAATATCGATTATCATTGCCCCGTGGTTTTTTCCCTTAAAAGGTTTTTCCACATAAATATTGTGTTCACTGTGTGATTATTGTTCTCAGTTTTTTTATTTTCATTAATCTTTTGAGTTTATGCTTTATATTCCCAACAAGTGGTATCATAGTAGGTGGGAAGGTGAATTGAGCCAAGTTGAGATGAATATGTGCTGGAAGAGATCGATTTGTGTGTTGTTTGTTGGGAAGGAATTCGTTGCAGAGGGGGGCATTGTTATTTTCTCCAACGCGCCCTAACCTATGTTGGCGGGGCGTTGATTTGTCTCGCCTTACGTTTTTTACGTTTTCAAACATCAACGCGTACTTGTACTACTACAAATCCTAAGAGTATAACTTCTGAGTGTTCTTCATTCATCTGTTCTTCATTTACATGTTCTTGTTTTCTTTTCCAAACCTTCTTGTATATGATATCAGTGTTCTCTTTCATGGAAGTATTCATCATGCTTCTACAGTCACGTGTTATATGTCCATAGTTGTGGCACTTGTAGAATTCAATATTTTGTGGGGCCACATAAACATTCCTTGCTTGACCATTTCTTCCATAATCTCTACAATCTATAGCTTTATATCTAAGGTTATTACAAATAAAACAATAACCATAAAAGAAACTTTGATACCTGGGAGTGAATGATCTTCTTTTTGTTGTGGTCCTTTTGAACTCGTGCCTTGGTTGATCACAATCTTTTATTATGTTGGTTCCTTCACAATGATTGAAACTTCTTTGATACATGAAAGTGGAGGGTCTTCTTTTATATATGTTTCTTCTATAATCATGTTCTTGAGTCTTCTTCATTTTTGGAATGTTCTCCTTTGAGGGATTGTGTTATTCCTTCTTGATAGAGTCTTTGATGACTTCTGCATAACTCTTAGTATCTCTTCATTCTTCCTTTCTAGTAACCTATAACTTTTCTCTTCATTCTTCCTTTCAAGATACCTGTAACACAGTACACAAAAATTTTCGTGGAAACCCAACCACTGAATGTTTTCTGATATCTATCAAGAATACATTCATAGGAAGCACCAACTTCAAAATTCTCCAACACCAACTGGAAGGAGGCACCAACCCCCTGATTTATAAGCACCAACCTGAAGGAAGCTACAACTCCCTAAATTCTCCGACACCAACTGGAAGGAGGCTACAACCCCCTGATTTACAAGCTCCAAGCTAAAGGAAGATCCAACTCCCTGTGTTCTCCAGCTCCAATCGGAAAGAGGCTACGACCCCCTAATTTACAGGCTCCAACCTGAAGGAAGCTTTGACTCCCTGAATTCTCCAACACCAACCGGAAGGAGGCTACAACCCCCTCTCCTTGCCCCATCCTTCCACCCTTAAATGTAATTGTAAACTCAACTTGTCACTACCACTGATATTGTCACTGCCACTCTCACCAATAAATCAACCATCCTATCATTGTCACTGTCACATCAAATTGTGACTACCACTTTCATATCAACCTGTCACTGTCACATCAACCTATAACTAATGATCATCCAACCTATCACTGTCAATGTCACTATATTTGTCACGGATATACCATCATCAACTAGATCCATTCACATGGATACCAAAACCATCACCAAACCATGTACATCAACCATGTACATCAAAACATATACTATACCATGTACATCAAACATGTACCACAACTTGTACCATACCATGCATCAAACATGTACCATGCCATGTACCAAAATCACCAAGAAGTGCTTCTAGCAATGTACCATATCATCATCAACTCATGAACCATAACATCACCAAGATGTGTCTCAATATCACCAATCATGTACCATAATATATGCCAAGTGTAGGTACCATAACATCATTGATCAAACATACATCAACCGTATACCAAAACCACGTACCAAGCATCTATTATGTACCAAATGATGTGCATCAACCAAGCACCAAACAATGTGCCTCATACATATGCCACCATATACAAAGTGTATACCTCAACAATGTGCCAACATCACAAGGATGTGCCTATATCAACCATATCAAACCAGATACAAAGGTACGATATCATCACTCAATCATGTAGCCAAGATGTGCCTCAAACCATGTGACCCAATCATGTGCCAACATCCATAAACCATGTTCCAAGAGATACCATCAAACATGTGCCATATCACTCATGATATTCCTCAATCATATACCATAGAAATAACCATATGCCAAGTATCCAAGATGTGCCTCAAGGCATATACCAAAACTCACAAAGACATGCCTCAAGCATGCATCACAACATTCAATGCATGTACCTCAAACGCGTGCTATAACTTCATCAAGACGTGCCTCAAATATGCATCAATATCACCAAGAAATGTACCTCATACATGTACCAAAATATGTCTCACACCATGCACATAAAATGTGCCTCAAGCATGTACCAATGTCTCAACAAGATACCAAAGACATGCCCTCAATATCACCAAGAAATGTACCTCATACATGTACCAAAATATGTCTCACACCATGCACATAAAATGTGTCTCAAGCATGTACCAATGTCTCAACAAGATACCAAAGACATGCCCCAAGCATGCACCATAACATCACCAATGTATAATATGCATATACCCATACCTTTGAACCTGTAGCTGACCTGATACACGGATTTAAGACTTGTATATTTTCCTCAGCCTCATCAACCTGGTAGCAGCATCCTCCCCAAATTTGCCTCAGCCTCACGAGACTAAGAGAAGTCAACTAGCGAGGCCTCGTGGGACAAGGGTCATAAAACCCGTGGGGGTGCCTCGCAGGACACCAGTAGCATGACTTGCAGGGGTCAGCTAAATTAGGGATTTTCAAAAACCCTCGCTCTCCTCTGCAATCCCAAAACTTTCACACTCATTACTCTTTAACTTCCTTAGACTTGCTACCTCAGATTCACTAAATAGATTAATTGTGCTCACATAGAAGATATTCAATAAAGTTGTGTGTGTAAGAATGAGAGGCTTCTTGAAGTGTATTTATACTTGTCCATGTGACTTATTTCCTTAACTTAAGGTATGACAAGTACTTTCCTGTTATAAACACTTTACCCTTTTAATTAATGACTTGTAACTCTTTAGGGGCTTCTTAACCATCATTCGAGGCCTCCAACTTTATGACCTCATAACTCCTCAACCATGAGGAACTACGTGACATACCACCTACCATTGCAAACAACATGATGAGTACTATCCATATTTGAGTGTGTTACATGTATTTACAATGTGCTTCATCTCCTTATTCCTCAAATAATTTATAGCTTCATGACCATACCTCTGGGGATTATTTTAGACTTCTTCAAATGCACCCATCACATATGTTGACATCAATGACAACCATTTTTTTTCTGTTGACATCAATGACTACCAACTATCCAACATACACCACTTAACATTAGGCCTTATGGGTATCCATATTCACAAAAGAGTGAGATTGAGTGTATGATCCAAGAAATGTTAGAGGCTAACATCATTCAACCTAGCAAAAGTGATTTCTCTTCACTAGTAGTAATGATGGTTATGACAAATGATAGTTCATGGCATATGTGTCCAGATTACAGACATCTCAACAAAATGATCATCAAATATAAGTTTCATATTCCTGTCATTGATGAATTATTAGATGAATTCCATGGAGAAAATTTCTTTAGTAAGTTGGATCTCCATTCAGGATATCATCAAAGAAGAATGAGGCAGGAAGACATTCCCAAAATATCCTTTAGAACACATGAAGGTCATTATGAGTTTTTGGTTATGCTATTTGGGCTTACTAATTCACCTTCAACATTTCAAAACTTGATGAATTATATTTTCAAACCCTTCCTTAGAAAGTTTTTGTTAGTATTTTTTGATGACATACCAATCTTAGAAAATCTTGGGAAGAGCATGTACAACATGTTGATAGAGTATTACAACTATTGGAAGAGAAACAACTTTAAGAAAAGCCTTCCAAGTGCACCTTTGGGGTTCAAGAAGTGAAATATTTGTGTCATATTCTATCTCATGAGGGTGTCAAAGTGGACCCTAACAAAATTAAAGTGATAAGGGAATGGCCAATTTCAAAAACCTTGAAGAAACTTATAGGATTCTTAGGATTGACAGGATATTACTGCAAGTTTTTCAAGAACTATGGTCAAATAGTAGCACCTCTAACAACATTATTAAAGAAGGAATCATTTTCTTGGAATCAAGAAGTAACCAAATATTTTGAAAAACTTAAGGAGGATATGTGTACGACTCATATCATGACCACACCCGACTTCACAAAAACNTATGGTCAAATAGTAGCACCTCTAACAACATTATTAAAGAAGGAATCATTTTCTTGGAATCAAGAAGTAACCAAATATTTTGAAAAACTTAAGGAGGATATGTGTACGACTCATATCATGACCACACCCGACTTCACAAAAACCTTTATTCTGGAGTATGATGCCTCAAGTCATAGCATTGGTGCAGTTTTAATGCAAGAAGGAAGGCCCCTTGCCTTTGGAAGTATCCAACTTAAATGATAAAACTTACTCAAACCCATTTATGAAAAAAAAATGTTGGTCATACTACATGCAATTAAGAAATGGCTCCCTTACCTAATAGGAAGACACTTCAAAGTAATAACTTATCATGATAGTTTGGAATGCTTCTTGGAGCAACGATTATATTCAAAAGAGAAACAAAAATGGTTTACAAATATGTTAGTTTATAACTTTGAAATTATATGCAAAAAGGGAAAACATAATATTGTGGCAGATGCACTTTCAAGGAAAGAAGAAGATACAGAGGATTCACTATGTGTTATTTCTATTCTGCAATATGATTGGGTGGAAGAAGCAAGGATAAAAGGGAGACAAGATCAAGAGGTATGAAAGATCATTCAACAACTACAAGAGGACCCTAGTGCATTAGATAAATTTGTGTGGAATAATGATTTGCTATGGTATCATGATCACCTATATTTAAGTAAGAATTCTCAACTCATCATGGTAGTAATAGATCGACTAACAAAGTGTGTCCATTTTTTCTCTCGTTCTCATCCTTCTAAAGAAAGTATAGTAGCCACAACATTCGTAGAAATAGTTCAAAAGCTACATGGAGTCCCCAAGATTATTGTAAGTGATAGAGATCCAATTTTCACTGGAAATTTTTGGACTGAATTATTTTCTTGTTTAGGTACTCAATTATCTCACAGCTCATCTTACCATCATCAATCCAATGGGAAAACTGAGATTATGAATAAATGTATAGAAGGATATATTTGTTGATTTTCATTTGGTGAATAGACACAATGGGTCAAGTGGTTTCCCTTGGTAGAATGGTGGTGCAACACATCCTTCCATACTTCATTGAAAATTTCCCCATTTATGGTACTCTATGGATATCATCCTGCATCCATCACATTTCCCTTGAAATGGATTGAAAAGGCTCAAGTAGTGGAGGACCACACAGGGCACCAACAAGAGGTTCTCAAAATATTGAAGGGAAACTTAGTTATGGCACAAAATACGATGAAACAACAAGCAAATCAACATCGCAGTGAAAAGGAATTTGAAGTGGGGGATTGGGTATTTTTTAGGCTAAAACCATATAAACAAATGTCCCTCAAGCAACAAAACAAGGATGATAAATTATCACCCAAATATTATGGCCCCTATAAGTTGTTGCAAAGGAGTGGAAGTATGGCTTACAAATTGGAGTTGCCTCCATATTCACGTGTATATCCAATCTTCCATGTTTTTTACTTAATGAAGGTGATTGGTGACAAGATCTCGGTCCAAACTATTTTACCATAGATTAATGAATAAGGAAAAATCATACTAGAACCAGAAACAACCATTGAAACAAGGATTAAGCAGCCACAAAATCGATCATTTAGTAAGTACCTTGTCAAATGGAATAACCTACCAGTAGAAGAGGCGACATGGGAAGATGGATTATTCATGTAGATACACCCATGCAGAGCGGTTAGTCAAGTGTTGAGGACAACACTTGTTTGAAGGGGTGGGGCATGCTAAGTCCTAGACAAAACCCCATGTTAAGTACAAAAACCCCTTATTAAGCCTTAGATGTTGAGTTATTACATTTCTTTTGTTATATTAGTAAGTCAGATGGAACCTTTCATTGGACCCTTTCATTATAATTGTACCATTTGTCTCCTATATATATACAAAGGATACCTCGTCTTAGGATCATCATATATTGTCTTATGAATTGGATATATTGTAAAAGGAGGTTTCCCCCTCGAAGTGAACTATATTCATTGACTTTTTGTCATTTTCAAGGTGTTTGGTTCATAACAATAACCTACTATGCCAAAGAAGTTCATATGGAATATTACATCACAAACTCACTATTTGTAACCTGGGCAGATTATGAAATAAGTTGTAAAATGAACTCCTACTTAAAATTAATTAATTGAAAAAAATTATAAAAAATATTAATAAAATTATAATTATTTTTATTATATTATTATTAAAAACACTAATATTATTAAAATTGTATATATAAAAAACATTTATCACAAAATTTATGTTTGATATTTTAAAATTATAAAGTGTTTTTTATGTTACATCTATTTTGTAATATGTATAATAATGATTAGTATGTTAAATTGTTACATCCATCTCATGACATATATAACAAGGCTACTAGGTAGCATATACCTGCCGAATATAATAATACACACTAGGAGTATTGGTTTAATGCCTAGCTGGCAACCAAATTAAATTGAGTATTGGTTTAGTTCATGGATAAAATGACTATTGGCTTAGTTCATCTAAGCCACGCAACGCCGCGTGAATGAAAACGATCGCAAAACCGACTGCAATCGCGGTCAAGATCGTCGCGGTAACCCCAGTCAGCAGGAGTGCCAGGGTTGTGACCACGGTCATCCAAGCCAACACCATCCCGTCGTCGAAGCTCCAGCTGAAGACCACGAGCAGTTTGCTCTGGAAGAAGTACAACGCGCACCAGGAGACGACAACAACGAGGACCACAAGCAAATAGATGGGCTGCCCCAGGAGGCTGCAGAGCACAATGGCCAACATAACGATGGCGTAGTTGATGCGGAAGTAGACGAGGTGCCTGCGCATGCGCACCGTCGCCTCGGTGAAGTGTACAACCCCTCCCAGCCGGTTGATCTCTTTCCAGAATATGTTTCTATGATACTCCTTTCCTGGTGCCACCACCCCGAATTATGACAATTGAACATGTTGTTGAATGCCTGATCAACGGATGAAATATGAAATGATTAGAAAGCATGAAATATTTATTACAATATTTATGAAATGACTATACAAGACTAGAAGACAGAAATATTTATTACAATAACATTGTGGGAAGAGAAGGCAGTAATAAGACTTCAAAGTTTTTGGCCAATAAGATTTCAAATAAATGAGATTTGAAATTTAAAATAAATTATTATTTTTTAAAACTTTAGATAAAAGGATGTATATTTTTTGGTCAACCATGCACTAATAGAAAGTCAAGCCTAACTCAATGCTATATACCATGCCCACGGCCAGTATAATAACTAATTATTACTATGTTAAATTGTGTAGTATAACTACTTTAAACATCTTGTATATCATTGACATGTATAATAACAAATTATTAATATGTTAAATTGTCAATTATGGTTAAATTAATCTAGAAGATCAAAATCATCTCTCTATTTTGAGAAGTGTAAAGAAAAAAATAAGCATTGCTAAGATAAAAACAAATTTTCATGATCTCCATAGTAAAATTAGACATTGGTCCATTCCTAAAATATCATGAGATGAAATAGTGTGTCACATTTGTGACACTAAGAAGGTTGAAGATGAAAATCATTTTCTCTCAGATTGTCTGGCATATACCCAAATTAGATATCAATTTCAAAATTGTGTCCCCCTACCAACATTCCTAACCTTTTAACTCAACAAAACTATGGTGATCTTGGAAAGCTTCTCTTAATGTTTTTCAAGCATAAAAACAAAATTCTAAAGAATTGCAAGTTGTTGACATTTTGTAGCTTCGGGCAGGTATTCTCACATGACCCTAGATGTTGGGCATGTGGGAATACTTGTTGGCACCTCATTATACTTTCGTTGGGGTGAAAAACCCCTTGGATTGGATCTAGTGAGTCTATGGGTTTGGTGATGGGCTTTGTGGGCTTGTGTTGGGGTTTCACGCCCACATAGAAGGTCTAATTTGATGTTGTGGAGGGGCTTCTAAGTTTACCCCTAATACTTTTATAAAAGGAATAGAGGATGATGTGACAATTTATTATGGTGAGGAATGCTTGGTGATTTCAGTCTAACATTATTGGTAACCTCAGCCTTAGAGTTGTAACCATGGAGAGGACTTAGTCTGTAGTTTTTGCATATGTTTTGGGTAGGAGAAGGAGGGTCGAGTATGAAAACAGGATAGAGAAGGTTGTAGGAGGAGTAAAGGGGTAGGTGTGAGGGTTGTAGGAGGGTGGCCAGCCACAGGATTGAGGAGCCTAAGTGAGGAAAATCGCAAATTGAGGAGGTTGTAGGAGGTAGCGGTAGGTTGGTACATAGGTGTGGCATGCATGTTGGAGGTGTTTAGGGATGTTGTAGGCCTAAGACAAGAAATCAATTTGTATTAAATTGGTTTATGCACATATGGTATGAAGGTGGAGATATATCTTATAATGGATCGCTTTTATAATTAAATAAGTCGACGTCTTATAAAAATATTTGTGGTGGAAAGTTATGGGGGGTCACATTATTTCTTGCACAAAATTTGATATAGGATTGACATTATAAGCACAAGATATATTATATGAAGGAACGTTTTTCATTATGCACATGATGTACTTTATAAATAAATAGATGGATGTTATAATTAGTTTAATAGGTGGATTCCTTTGTTTAGTAAAAGATATAAAGACAAACATTTTTTATATTTGTATTTTGGCTTAAATATTTTAATTAAATGTTTTAGGATTCAACGTTGAACAATAAAATTGTTTCTTCATAAGAAAGAGCTTAGTGTTATACACTGTGTTTTTTTGGGCGGTTTTGTGCTAATGGAAAAAGTGCAGAGTTCAAAGTTTGAGGTGGAGAAATTCAACGACAAGAAAAATTTTGAATTGTGGACGCTCAAGATGCAGGATCTGCTTGTGCAACAAGTATTGCAAAAGGTGTTGGCAGGAGAGAAACCGACAAGCATGATAGACTAGGGTTGGGAATATCTAGATGCAAGAGCTCTTAGTACCATCCGTCTGTGTCTAGCAAATGAAGTTGTTTTTAACATCGTTGGAGAGGAGACAACAGCATACTCGTTGAATAGATTAGAAAGTATTTATATGAAAAATTCCTTGAAGAATAGAATTTTCCTGAAGAGGCAATTGTATAGCTTACGGAAATTGTTGATCATTTAAATATTTTTAATACCCTGATTTGTAAATTAACTAGTATGGATGTAAAATATGAAGATGAGGACAAAGCAGTCACACTACTGTGTTCATTACCTGAATATTGGGATCATTTGGTCACATCTATGTGGTTTATCACAACAGACACCATCGATTATGATATTGTTTTGGGAGCTCTATTGGATGAGGAAATGAGGAGAAGATCCAGTAAAGAAACCTCAACAACTAAAGCAATGGTGGTCAGAGGTCAATCTACATAAAGATGGAAAGATCATATAGGTACATCAAGATCTAAGTCAAGAGGCAAGAAGGGTAAGCAAAAATGTTGATTCTATGGAAAATCAGGGCATCTTAAGAAGGATTGTTGGAAGAGATAGAAAGCATCCAAAGAGGACTCCATAAAGGAAGCAAAGGAAGCTAATTCAGTTGAAACAAGTTCAGGTATGAGTGATGAGGTATTATCTACTTGTGATGTTTCACATCAACATCAGCATTGGTTCTTAGATTCTTGTGCGTCCAGCTACATGTTTCTTCATAGAAATTGGTTCTCAACTTACCAATCTATTGATGATGGTATTGATTTTATGGGAAATTAATTTTCTTGTAAAATTGTTGGGGTTTGTAGAATCCGGATTAAAATGTATGATGGTATTGTAAGAAAATTAACAGATGTGAGGCATGTACCTGAACTTAGAAAGATATCAATATCTTTGGGAGTTCTATATTATGTTGGTTATAAGTGTACAACTCAAGGTAGAGTATTGAAGGCGTCCAAAGGCATCTTAGTAGTCATGAAGGCAAAGAGGATCGAGAACCTTTATCATCTTGAAGAAAGGACTGAAATAAATCAAGCAATGATAGCATCTGAAGGTGCAAGTGACTCTACCCATTTATGGCATTAGCGTTTGGGTCATATGAGTGAGAAATAGCTTAAGGTACTGGTTGATCGTAAGTCACTTCCAAGTTTAAAGTTTCTAAATTTGAATTTCTGCAAGTATTGTGTTTTTGGAAAACAATGTAGACAGAAGTTTAAAACAGGGAGACATATAAGCAAAGGTATCCTTGATTACATTCATTTAGATGTGTGGGGACCATCCCCTACAGCTTCTTTTGGAGGATCGTCATATTTTGTGAAATTTATATATGATTACTCTAGAAAGGTGTGGATCTATTTACAAAAAAGAAAAGTTGATGTATTTAATATTTTTAAGCAATTCAAAGCTTTGGTTGAAAAAAGAACTGACGGGTCAATCAAGTGTTTAAGAACAGATAATGGAGGTGAGTTCTCATCTATGGAATTTGAAAACTATTGCAAGGAATCTAGGATTGAAATACATAAGACCATAGTTTATACACCTCAATAAAACGGTGTTGTTGAACGCATGAATAGGACTCTTCTAGAGAGAGCAAGGAGTATGCCCAGTAATGCCAAGTTGCAACGGGAATTGTAGGAAGAAGTAGTCCTTACATCTTTCTATCTGATAAATCAGTCACCATCAACTGCAATAAATTGTAATATTCCAGAAGAGGTATGGATAGGTCATTCGTGTGATTATTCAAATCTGAGAATATTTGGTTGTGATGCTTATGCTCTTATTTCTAAAGATCAACATTCTAAGTTAGTTCCTAGATCAAAGAAATATGTCTTTGTTGGTTATGGTGATGGAGTTAAGGGGTACAAATTGTGGGATCCTACTACCCACAAAATCATCATAAGCATAGATGTAGTATTTGATGAATCCTCACTCATAAAACCAGACCTAATAGATGTTGAAGTAAGGCAAGAAAAAGTTATATAAGTTCAACAAATTCAGTTGGAGACTCGACCATCTTCAGAAAATGAGAAGCATGAAGAAGTTCCAGAAGAAGAATATGAAGATGCAGAAAATATCCAGGAAACTATGGGTATGCCTCAACCATCTCTAAGGAGATCTGCATAGGTCAAGAATCCTCCTGCAAGGTATGATGATTATGTTTCATCTGTGGCTTTGGTTTCTAATGATGAAAAACCTAGTTGTTATCAGGAAGCAATGAAGGAATATGAAAGTGTTAAATGGAAAGAAGTTATGAAAGAAGAAATGGATGACTTAGAGAGGAATAAAACATGTGACCTCGTAGAACTTCCAAAGGACAGAAAGGTTGTTGGTTGCAAGTGTGTCTACAAGTTGAAAAAGGGTGTTGATGATAAAGTTGAAAGGTATAAAGCAAGACTGGTAGAAAAAGGGTATTCTCAAAAAGAAGGTATTGATTTTCATGAAATCTTTTCACCAATTATGAAGCTTGTTTCAATTTGTGTTGTGTT
>ML801012.1:341279-352493 GCA_009831015.1 Picea engelmannii
GGCTAGCACTTCCTCCCACAGTAAAAGCACATAATGTTTTCCATATTTCATTATTGAAGAAATATGTACATGATGCTAATCATATAATTGACTGGTTTGTGATCCAGGTGGAACTGGAGGGAGAATTTCTACCAGAACCCCAATGCATATTGGACAGAAAGGAAACCCCGCTCCGGAACAGAACCATTGCACAGGTCAAGGTGCAGTGGAGACATTTTGGCCCAGATGAGGCTACATGGGAAATGGAGGATGCCATGAGATAGGCATATCCGATTTTGTTTACTTCTGTACATGCAATTCATGTTAGTAGATAAGAACATCGAGGACGATGTTCCTTTTAAGGGGGAGGGGATTGTAACACCCTGTTTCCCCCAGCTTGTAAATATGACTGGACTGGCCAAGAACTATGGCGAACTCATAAATGTGAATATGTGATGTAAACAGACCTTGAGGAAAAGGTCAATGAATGTGAATGACATTTTGAACTTATTGCAGGACTGCTGAGAGGGGATGTGCAGAAAAAGAGACCACGATGGCGGTGGAAGGCACCTGAACAGGTGGCGTTAACTTCCACCAAGAATTTATTACCGTATTTGGACTCCACTGGCCCGGAGAACCAAAATCGTCTCGCTGGCCCCGAACTAAATGTTTCGCAGGCTGGTAGGTTGATGTCTTAATGAGGGATGGGAAGGTAAGTCGCCCATCCGTAGAGTTGTCAGTCCTGATCAGCGTGAGGATAATCGCGCCACACGCAACCTCGCGAGAGGATAAGGCATGAGATAGTAGCGATTGGGGCAGACGCGAGGGGAACTCTGGCTTTACGCAGAGTGAGTAATAGCAGAGAGGAAGGATTGCAACCTTCGCTCCTGGTCACTGGCAGACAGAGAGACGCAGTCTCACAGCATCGTGGTCTCAGATCGGGGGTGGCTAGTGGTAAATCCGCTGGGAGTCGCTACGCCTACGGTTGGGTGGAAACGAGAACCCCTCTCAGCAATTATTTAACCCTGGTGGTATTTCTGATAAGTGTTTTGCCTCTGGCACCTTGAATTATATGTCTTTTAATAACTATGCTCATAAGTTGCGGAACTATGAATGTTTTCATTATAAGAATGATTGTATGATGTTTAATCAGTACTAGTAATTGTATACGCTTATAACAGAAAAACCATGCATGGCTTATGTTGATAAATGAATTTCATTATGTTTAAGTTGAACCAAGTCAGACTCCCGGCCTGTTCTCGGGAAGTTGTTTCCCCTTTGTCTGTCTCCAGGAGAGCCCCGGAATAGATCCCTTCGCAGAGATTTCCTCCTTGGAAAATTTTACCAAGAACCTGGAAAAAGGACTTGAATGTGCAAGTCTTAATAACTCTGTACGAGGAGGAATGACCCTCTTAAAATTTTGAAGTAGCAGCGTAGGGATAGGCAACAAATCGACGGATGAGATCCTGTTGGAAGACCCATGGTCATTCACGACCGTCGGATTGACGAAATTAACCAGGGCGTTACATACCTTGCCCCTTTTTCTCTCTATCTTCATGAATAGCGNGAATGCGTGAGGTTGGACAGATCTGAGTCGTTAGATCTTGAGCAGATACCCGTCAGCCGTCGGATCGGACAGAAGTTGCGCGAGAGTTAAGCTCGTGAACCGAAGGAAAAATCCCGAAAGGAGGGTTGGCTCATCAGGGTTTCACATATCGGGAAATCGGAAGTCTCGATGACATGAGATCGGGAATTTCCATGGGAAATTACCCGGAAACGATCTGGGCCGCCCGTTAGTGGAGACACGTGGCAGAGATCGAGGCGTCGGGAGTCGGGATATCGGCATTCGGGAACTCGGAGTTCCTGAGGTCGTGAAAGTCGGGACATCAGAAGTCTCGAAAACGCGAGGAGCGATCTGAACCGTCCATTCACTTGTGACATGTGTCAGAGATCTGAAGGGAGTCGGAGTCCGGCATTTCACAAGCCCTAGGGACGAGGCTTCTAGGACATCAGAAGTCGCGAAATCCCGAGAGTTAACCAGGACTGTCCATCAGAGGAGGACGCGCGGCAGAAATCGAATCCATCGGGGAAAGTCCCGACAGGAATTCGTCTATTGGCATTTGGGCCATCGGGATATCGGGAATCCCGATGACAAGGTGTTTATGCATTTCGACATCGCGATGTTCGAAACCCCGATGGGAGACAAGGCTGCGGTCTTGTGAAATAGTGGTCACGTGGGCCAAAGGTCTAGCCCGGAGGGCTAAAGGAAGTTGGAGCGTATCGGGATCCGGAGGATCAGGAATCCCGTGGGCCAACGCATTGCGGCATTTAAAAGCTCGAAACCCCGACAAGAGGTAAGACTACAGTCATGGGGATAACGGTCGTATGGGCCAGGAGCCTAGCCAGGAGAGCTAGTGCATAAAGAGCACGTCGGGATTCGAGGGATCGAAAATCCTGAGGACGAGTGTATTTCGACATTAAAAAGTCTGAAAACCCGATGAGAAAGTATGGTTGGGGTCATATAGGGGGAAGGTCATGTGAACCACGAACTTAGCTTGGAGGGCTAATGGGAGTTGGAGCACACTGGGATTTTGCAGTCCAAAACCCCGAAAGAAGGATAAGGCTGTGGTCTTATGAATTAGCGGTCACATGGACCAGAGCATAGCCTGGAGGGATAACACGTAAAGGGTGTGTATCGGTGAAATTACTCATCGAAGATCGTGAGTTCGAGAGGACAGGAACTTTTGTCATCAGGGATATCGAAACCCTGAAACCCGAAACTATCATTGGGGAAATGTCACAGGCGCGTGAGGAAGAGGCCGTGACAGGGAAATAAAGACCTGTGGATCGGGATTGGCATTTCATTGCTGCAAGCTTCGGGGATTCTCATTATTGATAAATCAACGAAAAAGTTTGATTTTAGGTAGTGGGTATGTTACATCGTTGAACAAGTAAATACAGTTGGACTTTTCAGACGCTTGGTTCAGGCTGAGGACATGGTGCTTCTAGAGAGACTGTGTACTAAACAGGAACTGTGGGAAGTTCTTAAATCCTTCGCAAAATATAAGAACTCAGGGCCCTATGGGTGGAATGTGGAGTTTTTTCTTCATTTCTTTGAACTAATGGGTGATGACTTGTTTGATCTGGTGGAGGACTCAAGGCTTCTAGGATCAGTTAATAATTCATTGAATGTTACCCTATTAACGTTGATTCCAAAGGCAAATAATACTAGCTCCTTTGGGGATTACAGACCAATAGCCCTGTGCAATCTCTCCTACAAACTGATTTCAAAGATAATTGCCAATAGGATCAAGCCTATTCTGTCACGGTCGTTGTCGGAGGAATTGTTAGGATTTCTCAAAGGTAGGAAGATTTTGGATGCAATTTGGAACGGCTCAGGAGTGTCTCCATAGTATAAAGATAGTATAAAGGTTAAGAAATCTAAATTGTTGATTCTTAAGTTGGATCTTAAGAAAGCCTACAACTGTATAAATTGGGACTTCTTACGCTTGATCCTGATCTAATCGGGTTTTAGCATTCTTTTCACAAATTGGATCTTAAGTTGTGTGACTAGTGCAAATTTCGCGTTGTTGATTAATGGGGAGACTTCTCAAATGTTCAAAATTGGAAGAGGGCTACGCCAGGGGTGCCCATTATCGCCCTTGTTATTTATACTTGTCACGGAAGGTCTTAGTCTATTGTTGAAAAAAGGAATGGGCGATGGGAAGCTTTCATAAGTTAAGGTTTCAAGACTTGTGAAGATTTTGTATATGTTTTTTATAGATGATGTTTTAATTATGTCGAAGGCATCTATGGAAGAGTGGTATGGGATTAAAAGTATTTTAATAACCTTCTGTAGAGCCTCGGGCTTGTGTATAAATTGGTCAAAATCAATCTTTTATCACTCTGGAATCATTATAGATTCTCTAGATAGATTAAAGGCACATTCTCCACATGGTTTTGAGGAATTGGCAAAAGGATTCAGGTACCTTGGTTATTTTTTAAAGGCAGATGCGTACAAACCGGAGGATTGGTATTGGCTTCTTTCAAAATTTGAAGAAAAGATCGGATGGTGGTGTAATAGATAGTTGTCCCTGGGGGGACGTTTTAAACTTGTAAAATCTGTTCTTGAGGGTTAGGTCGTGTACTAGATGGCACTGGCAACCATACCAACTTCCATTTTACACAAAATTCATAGCCTAATGTTTAATTTTCTATGGTCGGGTGTTGAGGAGAGGAAGCACATCCACCTATGTAGTTGGGAGATTTTAGCAAAGCCAAAGCAACTGGGAGGCTAGGGCATTCGAAATATTCACCTTTTTAATAAGGCTCTGGTTGCAAACTCATTGTGGTGGGTTTTAACAAAGGATGGGGTATGAAGAAAAGTTATCAAGGAAAAGTATTTACCTCATTGTTCCATGATTACTTGGTTTCGGTCGACTTCTCCTTCTATTTCGTCGACATCACAGACCTGGAAAAGTCTGCTAAAATCTTTAGATTTGCTAACTCATTGGCTTGGTTGGAGACCAAGTTCTGGTCATTGTGTACAAGTTGGTATAGATTTCATTATGGGTTTGGGGAAATCCCCGTTCTTATCTAGTCATTTGCGGGATGAACTCAGAAGGAACTATGTGATATATCTCTTTCAAGCTAGAGGAGTTGGCAGGGTGGGTATTCCATTTTCTTACTAGAAATCGGGTGAAGATCTTGGCCTAGTCGGGAACAATGCAGAGGAGTGGGAGGCATATCATAAAGCTCTGTTTTATGCAGGGATTCAATTACAAAACAAAATTGATGAGATTTTATGGGCAGGAGGTGATTGCTCGAGAAGCATTTATAAACATATATCTCGCTCTTGCAAAAAAACTATGGCCAAATCCCATTGGAGGTTGGCGAAGACATTTCTAGAAATGGGATCTTATTCCTAAGATCAAGCTCTTCATATGGTTATCATTGGAGAATAGAATTATCACTTGGGATATTCTACAAAGGAAGGGATGGCAGGGGCCAAATATATGTGTTTTATGTCTTAATGAAGCGGAGTCAGTGTACCATCTCTTTGTTTCTTGCTGCTTTTTTCGGGAGGTATGGAGCCATTTTTACTCAGCTCTTAATATTCAGACTGTTTGGGAAGGAGATTTTCTTAGTTCCTTCTATGACAGTTGGACTAAGAAGGAAGCGGCCTTCATTACTCTCCCTTCTATTATTTGTTGGTAATTATGGTTGCAGAGGAATCGGGTTATATTTGAAGGATCCAAAGCCTCAGTATAAACTGTGGTTGCAAAGGTTAAAACAATGATGCCCTTGGTGGCGGTGGTTAAAGAAGTAAAAGTGTGTTCTATTCAGCCACCTCGACTTGTGACTTCTATAGTAAGTTGGTTCAATGGGGCTGCTCTTTCCAGCTCACTTAGGTGTGGAGCAGGTGGTATAATAAAGCACAGTGATCATTTCGCCATTAAGTGGACCTTAAATTGTGGCCAAGGGACAAATACGAGAGCAGAACTGTTAGGTGCATGGGCATCACATTATCTTGCACAGTGGCTCAATATTGAGGTGATCTAGGTCATTGGAGATTCAAAGATCATCATCGAATGGTTAAAGGATAGAGGCAAACTGCAGGTAGCCTCTCTGATGGGTTGGATGGAAAACATAAAAGTGATGAAATCTGTGTTTAGAGAGTTACACTTCACTCATGTGTGCAGGGAGCTAAATATGGAGGCAGATATTCTCTCAAAATTGGCCCTCACGCCTGAAGGAAAGCTTGATTACAGCAGCTGGGTAGATGGAAATGAGGGGCCTACCATCACTATCAGTCTTTTTTTAGTCAGTTTGTCTTTTTAGTTTTGACCATATTTTGGTGGTCATGGTATATGTGGATGATATTTATGTTTTGTATTTTCCCCTTGACTGTGGACTTTTATTTCCCACGTTGTAAAGTTATGTATGGTGATATTTTGATAAGGTCCTAGTATTCCTAGAAGCAAGAGGTGGCTTGTGGAACTTTCATAGTCAGATGTATCTGTTATGTGTATTCATTTATATATAATATAAAGAAAAAAGGAAATTTTTATTTTGAAAAAAAACAAAGTAAATGATTTTTTAGGAGAAACTTTGTTAAAGATTTATATTTTTATTTTTTTTAAATAAAAAGCGGAACCTCTTATATTATGACTTCAAAAAAGGATTACAAGTGGCACGCAGGCGCCAGCTGTCCTGCCTATATAGGAAACCAGGACAGTTGTCCTGCCCATAGTAGCATTCACAGGAAAAGAGATCGCTACACCACCCTGCCCGTAGGAAACCAGGGTGTCCATTCAAAATTGACAACAGTCTTACTGAGCTAATGCTTACAGTTCTAATGCTAACCATACTAACATACAGAGCTACCGCTCTGGTAAACGACTGCATAAAAATATTTGGAAGACATGCAAGACAGAAGAAAACCTAATCCTCGGAGTGTGCGTGAGCATCCTTCGCTTCTCCACTGCTAGCTGCAATGGCGAATAGCTGAGAGCAGGTTGGGCATTGTTGCCGCGGAGTGGTTCTGGAGTAGGCCGCATAGAGCATGTCCAGGCGCTGGCTGACACGGACTGCTCTGAAGAGTTGGTCATCAACCAGGTTTCGAATCTCGAAAATCATCTGCAAATGCTCCGGGTGCAGGAGGGGTGGCGAGGGCGGTGTCTGCGGCTCGTTCTTTGTTTCCCTTTGTCCCAGCACCTGCGTGTCTGTCTTCAATTCTATGGGACTATTCGGTGGCTCCTCCTCTACCACGCAGGTGTCGTTCTCACCACTTTGCGTTGCGCAAGGACCTGGACCTCCTGTGAAGCGGGGCAGAGCTTCTACTGCAACGAAACAAGTCGGGGGATCCCAATTTTCGGGTATAGTAAACATTTTTCTCTCCGAGAAGTCTGAAGGGAGTTCCAAGTCCGGGTCTTCTTCCATGAGTGTTCTGGGGGGCGAACCTGCTGCTATGTCCGCCCGACGCCGTCTCTTCCTAACCACTCTCACTGCTCGCTGAAAGTTCCTGTGCCTTTTTCTTCTGGAGTCTACAGCGTACCAGCCATCTCCCCTACGGGGCTTCCCTCTCAGCCTCGGCATAGCAGGAGCGAGGAGCAAAGCCAGAACACCAACAACACCGCAGCTGCACCGCTGCACTACAAGCTTCAAACTCACCCGGCGATTTCCGTCAATGCTGCTGGAGGGACAAATCATAATGGCTTCCATTAAAGCTAGGAGCTTAATGCTCTGGCTTCCCGTGCTGCAAAATCTCGTGCGAAGCCCCATTAGAGAACGGAGGTCGACGGAGGTAGTGCCATTCATAAATGGCTGTGTGTGTGGTGAGAGCCATTATAAATGGCCTCTCCCATGCCGCCTCCATGTGGTCCCTCTTGCCCGCGTGTCACCCCATCCGAGGCGTTAAAGATTTATATTTTATAAGTAATTACACTATTGTATTGAATTCTTAGTGAAGCAAGAAAATTAATTTTAAAAATTGATTGACAAAAACAAATAAATAAGGAATTGAGTAAAGAACAACCAAATAAGGAATTGAATTGATTGACAAAAACAAGTAAATAAGAAATTGGGCAAAAGAACAAGCAAATAAGAAATTGATTGAAAAGAATAAATGTGGAATGATGTGAATGGCTGAAGTAAGTATTTCTTTATTTTGATTTATGATTACTTAAAGTATATATTCCTCTCAAAAAATAAGAATAAATGTGAAAAGATGTAGATGATAAAAGTAAGTATTTTTTATTTATTTTAATTTATGATTATCTTATATATATAAATAGATAAAGATTAATATTTCAAAAAATATTATGAAGTAGATAAGAATAAAATAATAAATAAGAATAAATGTGGAATGATGTGAGTCATTACACATGGTGAAAGTAAGCATTTTTTTTAACTTGAGATACACTTTCATTTAGTCGTTGAATTTTGATGTGTTTAATAATATTAATATCTTAAAAGTATTAAAGAATTAATATGAAGTAGATATTCACATATTTATAAAAGAAAAAATATTACGAAGGAAGAAAACTGTAACACACCCACCACAGGGCTAGAAAAAATTTCGGCTTTCTTTCCTTATTCTCGAGGGACAACACTCCCTGAGATTCTAAGGAGCCTAGCGCAGACTCTCCTTTCCCTTTAAAGTCCCTCATATGACCGTGGTTATGCCCACAGTCCTTACCAAGAAGGCACTTCTGATATCGCGATACGGGGAGTCGTGAGGCAAGCGATCCCTTGCTCTCTTGATTTTCGAAGGGCCGAGACCCGAAATGGACCTAACCGCTTATCGAGATTAACAGCAACCCGAAATAAGTTTGGTACTCTACCCTTCGGGTTTTCCTCCATCGGGATTTCAGGATGTGCGATGACAGGAGGTCTCACACCTGGGTTTCTCGGGAGCCGAAACCCCAAAACCTGCTTATATATGTGTGTGTGTGTGTGTGTGTGTGTGTGTGTGTGTGTGTGTGTGTGTCGCTCAACCTATTTCGGGAATTCGAAAACCGGGTCTTTGGGATATGCGAGCACAAGAGAACTTGTCGATAGGTATCTCGGGTGCCGAAACACCGAAACACCATATCTCGTCGGTACTATTATCATTTCAGGGTTTCGCAATTCGGGTTTTCGGGACTGGCGAGTACAAGAGAACTTGTCGATAGGTATCCCGGGTGCCGAAACACCGAAACACCATATCTCGTCGATACTATTATCATTTCGGGGTTTCGTAATTCAGGTTTTCAGGACTGGCGAGTACAAGAGAACTTGTCGATAGGTATCCTGGGTGCCGAAACACCGAAACACCATATCTCGTCAGTACTATTATCATTTCAGGGTTTCGCAATTTGGGTTTTCGGGACTAGCGAGTACAAGAGAACTTGTCGATAGGTATCCCGAGTGCCGAAACACAATATCTATCTGTGCTAAGCCATTTCGGCATTTCTCCTCTCGGGAATTCGCGTTATGTGAGAACAAGGGGT
Source organism: Picea engelmannii (assembly GCA_009831015.1). Lineage (NCBI taxonomy): Eukaryota > Viridiplantae > Streptophyta > Pinopsida > Pinales > Pinaceae > Picea > Picea engelmannii. The sequence continues at coordinate 350,252 of ML801012.1, forward strand.
CTCTCTCCTAGGTTTCCCGGGAGTCGCAACTCCGGAACACCAAACTCTAAACATGCTCCACTATTTCGGGCTTTTGAGACTGACGAATACATGGGGCCCGCACTTAGGTACCCGGGGTGCCGAAATACTAAAGGGTAATAACTTCTCCACACTCTATCTTTTTGGGATTTCGCAAGTCGGGATTTTAGGACTTGCAAGTACAAGGGAACTCGCCCTTGGATATTCTGGATGCCGAAATACCTAAATATCGGGATTTAGCTACACGTTGTCATTTTGGGATTTCGTATGTCGGGATTTCGAGACTTGCGAGTACAAGGGAATTCTCCCTTGGGTATTCCGGGTACTGAAATGCCGAAATATCATATCTTATCCACACGCTATCATTTCGGGGCTTCGCAAGTCGGTATTTCAGGACTTGCGAGTACAAGGGAACACACAATTAGGTACCTCGGGTGCCTAAATACCGAAATGTCAAAGTCTAAGAGGACCATTCTCTCTCGTGCAGGGTTTTAAGACTTACGCCATAGAATCCTCCAACATATCCTTGGATAAGCTTTCAAAAGGGTGTCCCTGTGGGGAGATCTATCCAGGGCATTACTTGAGACGGATAAGGGAATAAATTTCCTGAGAACAGACTTGAAAACTAAGTCCGTTCCAAACATATGTGTGTGTGTGTGTGTGTGTGTGTGTGTGTGTGTGTGTGTGTGTGTGTGTGTGTTTACGTAAGCCATAGGTGGTCTTTCCAATATAAGCATACAGCCACCATTTCTGATCAAAACACCATACAGATAGTCTTATACTGAAACCATTCATAATTTAACAAACCATGAACATACATGTCAGAATATTAATTTCAAGATACGAGATATAACACTTATCAGAAAAGCACCAGGTTTGATGCAATTGCGGAGAGGGGTGCTCGTTTCCACCCAACCGTAGGCTCAACGATTCTGAATGGATTTACCACTAGCCACACCCGAGCTTAGACCACGATGTTGTGAGATTGAGTCTCTGTTCGTCAGAAGTCGAGAACGAAGGTTACTCTCCTTCTTCTTTGTTTATCAATCACTCTATATATTTTTCCAGAGTCCTTCTTATTTCTCCCCTCTTGTGATCTCTTTCGTGACTGCCCTTTCCACACCTCTTTCCTACCTTTTCTTTTCCGGCGAGGTTGCGTGTGGCATGAACTTCCCCGCAGTGGTCAGGTCTGAGGCTTCCACGGATGGGCGGTTCACCCCCATCCCTCATTAATTCATGAGGAGCCTCTTCACCTACCAACCTGGCGAGTAATTCATTTCGAGCCCAGCGAGCCACTCTTGATCTTCGGGCCAGTGAAGACCAAATACGGTATTGGTTTTCGGTGGAAGTTAACGCCACCATTCCAAGTGCCTTCCACCACCTTTCATCAGCCATCCTGGTCTATTTTCAGCACATCCCCCTCCCAGCAGTCCTGCAACATATATTCATAACATTATTTACATTCGTCGACCTTTTATACTAAGGTCCATTCAAAATCACACATTCACATCTTTGAGTTTGCCATAGTTCTTGGCTAGTATAGTTATTTTTACAAACTGGGGGAAACAAGGTGTTACAAAAACATATTCATAAAAAATAAAAATAAAATGTTATTAACATTGCATCAAAGCTTAATTATGTATTTCGTATATGCAACAATTTACATATCATTAGCTTTATGTAGTGGGAATATGATGAGTTAGTATTCATCAAAACTTAGACGTTGTTTTTTAAGAGGTTTGAGAAATTTAATAAAATTAATTACTAGATATTATTTTGAATTTGATAATGAATTTGTAAATTGGAATAAGAAATAATAATTAAATATAAATTTCTAAAAATAATAATAATATATTGTAATTATGTAAAAATAAAATAAAAAATTATTTAATATTTTTTTTAAATCTTAAATATAATTAGGATAAATCTATCTTAATTTAAAATTTATTAAATGTCAAGATAGAATAAAATAATAGATAGAATAAAACTTAAACATTTTATGAGAATTCATTGTAGAAAAAGATATACATATATCTAAATGTTTTTCAAGTAGAAACACTCTTATGGAATTGTTTGAAAACCACACTATCACTTAATTTTTTTATATATAAATATTGATATTGTTATGGGTGTAAATCAATTGGCTATAGTGTGTAATGTTAAGATACTCCTTGCTATGTGGTTTGGGTGTGAGTGCATGTTCAATTGTTAATTTTATCAATTA
>ML801012.1:352503-368772 GCA_009831015.1 Picea engelmannii
AAAAAAAAAAAAAAAAAATTTACTTAAGATATTTATTTGAAGTTAATATTGAAATATTTTATTTATGGAAAAAAAATTGTTGTTATTAATATTTTATTATTTTTTTAAAATATTACTTATCAACTCTAAGATATCTCCTTTATACTATGATATAAAAATACCTTAAACATAATGATTAGCAACAACCTCTTCAACATTTTAGTATGGAAATTTTAAAATTTTAATATATTAACTAATTATAAGTTTTGTGTAATTGTAAAATCCAGTTTTATATAATTCAAAATTGTGAAAAAAAATCAAAACAAACAATTAAAAGATAATATTGTTGGCTTATACACATTAAAATAATAACAAAATTAATAATAAAAATAATTAATAAAATAATGAAAAATTATGTCGGCTCATACACACACTTTGAATGCATAACAATCAAGGTAGATCTATTTAACTCCCAATTTATAAAGAATCGAGGAGATCAAATCTCTAGAAATACAAACTTCTACCTTTCTTCAAATTTTATACTCTTAAAAAAGTTTAGACATCCAAAAATTTAATCCCTCTTAACATTTAATAAATCCATAATTAAATGATTCTAAACTAATTTAATTAAATTATAACACACACATATATATATATATAAGCTTAATCAACTTTAAATCTAAACAAAATTACCAATCTACTTTATTCTACTTTATTGAATGTATAAATAATTTCATTCCATATTTATATTTATTCCATATTTATATTTATTGAAGAATCAATTTAAAAATCTAAACAAAATTATCAATCTACTTTATTCTACTTTATTGAATGTATAAATAATTTCATTCCATATTTATATTTATTGAAGAATCAATTTAAAGTAGAATGTATAAATAATTTCATTCCATATTTATATTTACTGAATATTTATATTTACTGAAGAATCAATTTACTTAATATAGTATACTAATAATTCCGTCCCTTTTTAAAAAAATTATTTAATATTTATAATTTTTATAATTTTTATTTCTATTTTTAAAATACTATAAACAAATAAAATACAATAATTATTTATCTATTAAATTAAAATTTTAATAATTAAAACCAATAAAGTAATTATGCCTTGTTCTCTTTTTAAGAGGACTATTATATTTATTTATTAATATATTATTATTTTCTTTAATATTTTTCATTTTACACCTATATATTTTTTTAAAATATTTTTTTCATAATTTTATTATCAAAATTTCAATTAATTTAATTATAAAATAAAAAACATTCCATTCATACTCCAATATAACTTCAACATTCCCCTATTATTGATTAAATAACTCTAATAAATAATAAAATATCTTCTAATTTATTTGCTCACCATAACTCTAATAATTAATAAAAATATCTTTGAATTTATTTGCTAACCTCATTTCTATAATAAAATAACTCTAATAATTAATAAAAATATATTCTAATTTATTTGCTAACCATAACTCTAATAATTAATAAAAATATCTTTGAATTTATTTGTTGATTTCTGAATATAAAATAATAAAATATTTTTTCCATAATTTTGTTATCAAAATTTAATTGATTTAATTATAAAATAATAATATATAAACTACTAACATATTGTTAATAACAGAGTATAAACTAAGCAAGATTAAACACGCATTAAACCAAGAACAATAAACACACTTACATAATGATTTATGTGGAAACCCAAATCGGAAAAAAACCACAGGCAATAATTATTTGTCGTCTTCTATTCAAGGGAAAATTATAGTAGTCAACCCAGGCATACAACCATCCTCTCTTGATCTGGATTATTTTCGGCTAAAGAAATGCACAGAGATATCACAAATATTCAATAATATAACATAAATGTATCAGAGATATAACAAGAGTCACAGATATACACTAATACACGATTTCTATTAATGAAATAAATATACAAAGACTGTAAAAATACAGAGTGAAAGACTCACTAGAATGGTGGCAGCTTATCTCTGAGAAGAGATGTGACGGCTACTCGCATTCACAAGAAGATGATTACAATGAGGATCTGAAGGCATTTTTACAATAAACCGGAATGCCAAAAACCCTAGACATCCAAAAACCTAACCCTAGGAGATGAAGCGCCAAAAGTCATGTGACGTTTGGGTAAGTTAGTACATCAACTTCTTGGGGTTGTAACTTTTGCATACGATCTCCGTTTTAGGTGTATGATAGCCCGTTGGAAAGGTATCGTCGAGGAGATTCATTTTGGGGACTCAATCATGCCTTTGGCTATCATTGAGAATCTCGATCTCGAAAAACCTTCATTTAGGCCCTCAAAATAGCCCCAGAAATTAAAACTGCTAAAAATAGTAAATTGCCAAAATTGCCAGAAAACTGTTTTGAGCCAGTTGGAAAAGGTGGGTGGCCATCGATATCCACCTGGATCATCTCCTCACACAATTTACTCACTTTCACTCACATTGTCCTCTACCTCTATGGGTATGCTCGTATATATAACATTTATCACTCAGTTACACAGACTGATCATGAATAGATAACATAGTTACACGAACAGTTCATAAGTAAATTGCATGCATGCGCATGTGCATCTGCATCTGACTGCATGGGAAAATTCGTTGGCATGTTTCCAACAATCTCCACCTTGACAACAATTTACCTGATATATCATGCCCTTAATTAATTCATCCATCACCTTTTTTGCAAGAGAAGCCAAACACCATCACAGCTCTGCAACTTCTCTGACAATATCGTTACATGAACATGCCTGCAAGATTCACTCCAGCATGGACCATTCTATCTCCATCAGTAACCTGTCTAATAAACCGATGCACTTGTCCAAATCTCATGAATCATAACCACAGACCAAATCACTGCAACCATTGTAGGTGATACTTGTACTTCTGTGTTTGAAGCACCCAGTTCCATGCTCCTGACCTGGTTTTTCCATGTGTCTACCGACAACACCAACTACATGTGAAATCATGACCACTTCTCCATCGCAATCATCAAACTTCCTACTAGCATATAATACTCGAGACATATAACCCTTTTCTTCTTCATCAATTAGGACATAAACCTAAAGAGAATTTACAATAGAAAGCCAAAGGGATTTTACCAGTATCACATTATTCATACTAAATTTCCTGAGTATATTCACCACATACTTCTGTTGTGATAACCAAGCTTACCATATTTCTTGTCTTTGTGTATTTCCATGCCAAGATTTATTTTGCTGCTCCCAGATCCTTCATAACAAACGTCCTAACCAACTGATCCAACCTATTGATCTCAACCATGTAAGTGCTTGCAACAAGCATAACATATAACACCAATATAATGAATATACCATAAACACAATGGTTATACTCACTTCTTGTAAAATTTGGCTCACCATGAAGGAATCAAACATCTTGTACCATTTTCCTAGCATGATTTAGGCCATACAATGATTTTTGAGTTTGCAAACAAATCTCTTGTTGCGATTCTGAACTAACCATTCTGGTTGTTCCATATGTTAGAGACATTTCTTGTCTTGGGGCTCGAGAGCACCCAGGTCTGCAGGTTGCACGGGAAGCGCCCGAGCGTAGCACGAAAGAATCTCTTTTTCCGGCTACGAATCCAGTGAGCGGGCGAAATTACGTTGTCAACGGCCTAGATTCATCTATTAAATCAAATCGACGGTCATCGGGTTTTCGGGGCTGTCAAGTTGCCCAGGATTTAGCCTAAAAGGCAGTGCCCATAATTCAAGACAGATCTGGGTCATCCGATCCCGTTGAGACAGGTGGCAGCCAGTCATCGCATCGGGGATCGGTGTTTCGGGAGACCAGGAGCCTCCATTCATTGCAGTTGAAATTGTCGATCGGCGAAATGCAAAAAACACATTTGGAGCTGAGCCCAAGGTCCTAGCGCCAGGTCACATCAAGTGAGCCTGCAAATGGGGGGAGCCCCCTTTATAATAATGTACTATCTGGGTCGTTCATCTGAAATATGCATGGCGCACATCCATTTCACGTCGGCATTCGGGAGTTCGAAGGGTAAGCGCTCCTCGTCACTTCACTTCTCGAAACCCCGAACCCCGAAATGCTGATAGCGCCCAGAATCGGGCCCGTGGTTTTGGCGTCTGGTCGTAAAGGAACATGCCTGGAGAAGGGGCGCTAACATTTATCGCATGGCAAGGCGGGTCCCGAAGTGCCAAAATCATCTCAGTCGTCCATTCCGCAGGGACGCGTGGTGTGAGATTAGGCTCTTCGCCTTTTTCGCCCATCGTGACTTTGAAACACAAGGAGCATCCCCCTCCCAGCCGCGAAACACGAAATGTCGAAAGCGCCCTTGAGGCTAGGCATAGGGTCACAGCCCGCGGTCACTTGGGGGCGATAGAAAGAGTTGCGCAAAGGGCCTAAAATTCTAGGTTTGACTGCCGAAGGGATCGCCGCATTCTCCGTGTGCCAGTTCAACTCGGCCTCGATCTTGGTCCCTACTATAGGTAAATGAAGGTAGGAGGAGGTGGTTGAAACCTTTCCTCACTCCTTAAATGTAAGGCATGGAGGGTCTGGCAAGTGGTCTGCTCAAGAGGGTCATGTGTACTCATTCTTCTAGAGAAGCCATGCCCGAGTTCTCGACTAGCCGGAGGAGGTCTGCACACGCTAGCTCGGCATTTAATGGCTCAGCTACTCCCCTTGCTGGAGCCATGCGCAGTTAAGATGGTGTCTGTCATAGGCGCACAATCATCCAGTCTGCATGCGCAGACTGTCAGAAGACATGCAGACGCAATGTATTTAATACAGTGTCTTGTTTTTGTTGTTGTTGTTGTTTTGAGTATATGTAGGCGTTTTCACCATTTTTGCAAGGATCGATGGTAGAGCAAAGCTCTCGATTGTAAAGTTTTAGCAAAGACTCTAGTTCTATGGTTATGTATTGGTATGTAAGATTTCTTGTTTAATGACAAACAGTCTTTCTTATTTCATCTAAATCTTCATCTCATGCTGAGAGAGTTCATGAACGACTGATTCATGCGAATCATTGCAATTATGTCATGATAAAGGATTTATTTATGCATTATTGTATTCTCTGGTTTTCTGTGTTTGAGTGCAAGAAGATCTTGCGTTTGGATGCCTTCTGCTACAGTCTATTAGAAACCCGATGTTTACTACAGACCTTCACATCTCTCTGATATAAGTCTTCCCCCTACTCACCCTTACTACAACTCACTGTCTGAAGTTTATGCAAGATCTCACCTGCCCATGCATGCTTGGCCTAGTTTCAGAGTTCAAACAATATCGTCCGAGTTTACTTCCATTCGATCACCCTCTTTACACATAAATCGTGACACAAACTAATGGGCGTCGGGCTCTGCTCCTGTTGCAATCCAGGGGTGACTTCCATCGCCAACATTTATGGCATCGTTGTCGGGGATGAAGTTGAAGATTTTCCTTGGGCAGAACAACATTGAGCCTCTGATTCTGAAGGTGCACCAGACATAAGAGCCCTTCAAGATTGCTACTGTGCACCTGGCGACTCCACTGTGGCAACTCCATTGTTTCCACTTTACTGTTTCAGTTGTGGCTATTTTCAGCACACTTGAAAGCTGACCCAGAGGATCTTTCTCGAGAAGGTTTCAGCAACTTCTTTCTCTGCCTGAGAAGTTTCCTAGGGTAACGACAATGTTAATATCTAGCCTTTGATGGTGAAAAAGGACCAGACCCGCTTGAAGCTGCGCATCTTTCACCTGGCGACTCCATGATTCGAGGATCGATTGGCGACTCCACTGGTTCGATATGGAGAAAATTCTGGTTCAAAGGTTTTCTTTCTGTGACTTTTCCCAGATTATTGGTTTTCCTAATGTACTTCCTGATAGAGACCAATGGGAACATTTCCTCCCTGAGTTTCACGCAAAAGATTGGGAGGAACCAGTTGAGCATTTATTGGACTTTCATGAGGTTATTCATCGACTTAATATCACGCATGAGGATGTCCAGATTAAGCTTTTCAGGTATTCATTAAAGGGAGATGCTCTCGATTGGTGTCGATCTCTTCCCTCTGCAAGCATATGTTCTTTAGCAGGTTTTCATACAGCTTTCAATTCATTTTGTAAAGAGTACTTTCCAGCTGATTTTTTGTATGAAAATTGTTGTGAGGAATTTTCTTTGCTTCGTGAAGCCTCTGCTGGCCCTGCAGACTATGTCTGTGATGAAGCCCTTACTGTGGAGGAAAGCATCTACTATGAAAATGTAGAGGTGTTGAATGATATTAATTGTGTTAGCCCTAGAATGGAAGCATCTGACATCATATCAGATGCCTCTGTTCTTTTAGATCTTCATGAAGATCAACACACCTCTTGTGGAGATTATGAGTTTGCAGAGCAGATGTGGTCCATGGTAGATGGCTCACTTGAGTATCGGGTTGAAGCAGATATTCCTAGCAACCCTGTTTTTGAGGATGGAGAGCTTCCCATTTTTAAAGAAGAGATTATTGTGGAAGAGGTTTCCTCTCTTTTTCTCCAGGGGGTTTTTCACGATATATGTTTACCTGGGATTAAAGAGAAAAAGATTACGTATGAGCAGCCAGAAGCAGCAGGACCCACTGTCCCTAAAACGGATATATTTTTACCCGGGATCACTGTTCTGGAGGAGGAGCATAACAATGAAGGCCTGCCCCTTTTTGATGAATATTATAGTGATGATGAGTTACAAGCTTATCCTGCAAATGATCACTATGAAGACACTGAAGAGCCAGTCAGCAAGAAGAACCACCTCATGGTCCCTGTTTATGATGAATATGAATCGGACCTGGAGGAGAGCCAAAAGGAAGAGGAGAAAGAACCAGTGGAACAAGTGACTTCCTGCCCGAAGCCTGTCAACAAGCAGTCATCATTTGAGGACAGTCGACCTGTTTCTACATCCCATCCGCCTATGTATGAAGTTCAGCCTTACAGAAGTAGCTGTGGAACAGAGCAAGCCTTCTGCTACCCATTTCACAAAATTTTCCACTCATTCTATGATCCTGTCAGCGAGTACATGGACTGGCATGTCTGTTATGCCTTGGAGCCGCCCTATTCCATATCAACTTCAGCCAGTGAGGAGAAGTTGAAGAGTGTAGTCGTTCTGCTGTCACGGTTACACCATCTATTGGTGATCATCGACAGAAAGAAAGTGCTTCCCTTCAGGAAGTTACTTGATTGGCTATGGTGGAAGTCTGCTTTCACATAGCCCCATGTAAAGTGTTTTATTAGTTTAGGATTGTATATAAATAAGCTCCTTTGAGCATGTATCTTTATTTTGTTTCTTTTATTTTTCGGCCTGTATTTTCAGCAGCGGGATGTTTTGAGCCTGACTCCATAGCCAAACAGCAAGGCACTGAAGCTTCGGAATGAGTTCTTAGAGCATCATAGGGACGACTCTATCCCCCATGGAGCTTAATGTTAGCGACATTTCCTGTCTTGGGGCTCGAGAGCACCCAGGTCTACAGGTTGCACGGGAAGCGCCCGAGCGTAGCATGAAAGAATCTCTTTTTCCGGCTACGAATCCAGTGAGCGAGCAAAATTACATTTTCAACGGCCCGGATTCATCTATTAAAGAAAATCGACGGTCATCGGGTTTTCAGGGTTGTCAAGTTGCCCAGGATTTAGCCTAAAAGGCAATGCCCATAATTCAAGACAGATCTGGGTCGTCTGATCCCATTGAGATAGGTGGCAGCCAGTCAGCGCATCGGGGATCGATGTTTCAGGAGACCAGGAGCCTCCATTCATTGCAGTTGAAATTTTCGATCGGCGAAATGTCGAAAACACCTTTGGGGCCGAGCCCAAGGTCCTAGCGCCAGGTCACATCAAGCGAGCCTGCAAATAGGGGGAGCCCCCTTTATATTAACGTACTATCTGGGTCGTTCATCTGAAGGACGCGCGGCGCACATCCGTGTCACATCGGCATTCGGGAGTTCGAAGGGTAAGCGCTCCTCGTCACTTCACTTCTCGAAACCCTGAACCCTGAAATGTCGATAGCGCCCAGAATCGGGCCCTTGGTTTTGGTGCCTGGTCGTAAAGGAACTTGCCTGGAGAAGGGGCGCTAACGTTTATCACATGGCAAGGCGGGTCTCGAAGTCCCAAAAGCATCTCAGTCGTCCATTCTGCAGGGACGTGTGGTGCGAGATTAGGCTCTTCATCTTTTTCTCCCATCACGACTTTGAAACACAAGGAGCAGCCCCCTCCCAGCCGTGAAATGCCGAAAGCGCCCTTGAGGCTAGGCATAGGGTCACAGCCCGCGGTCACTTGGGGGCGATAGAAAGAGCTGCACAAAGGGCCTAAAACGCTAGGTTTGGCTGCCGAAGGGATCGCCGCATTCTCCGTGTGCCAGTTCAACTCTGCCTCGATCTTGGTCCCAACTACAGGTAAATGAAGGTAGAAGGAGGTGGTTGAAACCTTGCCTCACTCCTTAAATGTAAGGCATGGAGGGTCTGGCAAGCGATCTGCTCAAGAGGGTCTTGTGTACTCATTCTTCCAGAGAATCCATGCCTGATTTCTCGACTAGCCGGAGGAGGTCTGCACAAGCTAGCTCGACATTTAATGGCTCAGCTACTCCCCTTGTTGGAGCCATGCGCAGTTAAGATGGTGTCCGTCATAGGCGCACAATCGTCCAGTCTGCATGCGTAGACTGTCAGAAGACATGCAGACGCAATGTCTTCAATACAGCGTCTTGTTTTTGTTGTTGTTGTTGTTTTGAGTATATGTAGGCGTTTTCTCCATTTTTGTAAGAATCGATGGTAGAGCAAATCTCTCGATTGTAAAGTTTTAGCACAGACTCTAGTTCTTTAGTTATGTATTGGTATGTAAGATTTCTTGTTTAATGACAGACAATCTTTCTTATTTCATATAAATCTTCATCTCATGCTGAGAGAGTTCGTGAACGACTGATTCATGTGAATCATTGCAATTATGTCATGATAAAGGATTTATTTATGCATTATTGTATTCTCTGGTTTTCTGCATTTGAGTGCAAGAAGATCTTGCGTTTGGATGCCTTCTGCTACAGTCTGTTAGAAACCTGATGTTTACTACAAACCTTCGCATCTCTCTGATATAAGTCTTCCCCCTATTCACCCTTAATACAACTCATTGTCTGAAGTTTATGAAAGACCTCACCTGCCCATGCATGCTTGGCCTAGTTTCAAAGTTCAAACAATATCGTCCAAGTTTACTTCCATTCGATCACCCTCTTTACACATAAATCGTGACACAAACTGATGGGCGTCGGGCTATGCTCCTGCTGCAATCCAGGGGTGACTTCCGTCACCAACACCATATACAAACCCTTATAAAAGGAGGTTCATCAAACACTGCATCTTTGTCCATGATGATTATGTGGGTTGTAGGATCCCACAATCTGCACCCCTTAACATCATCACCATATCAAAGATCTACCAATTTGACCTAGGTTTTACTTAGAAAGCTGATAAAATACCATAAGCATCACAATCGAATAATTTCACATTTGAGTAATTTCCAAATGACATGTTCATACCTCTTCCTGAATCTTCATTTCTTTTTGCAACTGATGGTGACCGAGTTACCAGATTGCACAACCGCTTCTGTCTACAACTATTGATGTAACTTGGCATTATTGAACATGCCTATTCGATCCCAACTTCCTTGCAATACTTTCCAAGTTCCATGGATATGAACTTACCTTCATCGTATATTCTCAAACACTTGATTGACCTGCCAACACATCATCCTTTCTACAGACACACCTTTCTAAACTGGACACACTGCTCCACCTTGAACTTTGCATTCGAACAAATTCGACCAAATCTGGCTAAACCGACCAAGTAAGCCTCCACCGCTTACCTCAAGGCCCATTTAAAATGGAGTTCACCAAGTCTTTTATAGGCTTCATTACATGCAATCTATGGACACAATACCACAGGATAACCAAAACACATGGACTCGAAAAACCACCCGCTTTGACCTAAAAACAGATTTAACTCATTAACTCTTTCATCAAGTCAAGGTTAACTCAACATACATGCCTCCCACCCCACATATTCAATCTACCTAAATTTATGTCTAGACTTTTCATAGGTGATATGATAAACCAGGGGTACGCATGCCTATCCAGGTCTTACAAACATATGCCCATTTACATGCAATCAATAATTTCTACAACTCCAAAGTAAATACAACTTTTTATTTTTTATTTTTTATTTTTATTTCACGGTGACTCAACCATAACCGTTCTACACCTTCTATGTGAACACAGGTGGTGCGACACAACAGACAGACAAAACTTCATCAACCATACTTGTAGTTGAATTTGCTTCTATTGTGGAATCCTCTTTGGATGCTTGTTGCATTTTCCAACAATCCTTCTTGAGATGCCCAGATTTTCCACAGAACCAACATTTTGCCTTACCCTTACTATCTTTTGACTTAGACATGGTTGTACCTTTCTAATCTTTTCCTCCTTCTGTAGATCGTCCTCTAACCACCATTGTGTTAGAATGTGCTCGTTTAACCATAGACAATATCACTATTGTCACCCAACCATAGGCTGAAGCCACTCCCGAGCACCTTGACCTTGAAAGAGAGAATAATCCCGGTAGCAAATCAATAATCCTGGTAGTGAATCACTGGATGTTGTATATCTTAAACCATAGTTTAGTGTCCCACGGATATATCTTAGGACATGTTATGCAGATGTCTAATGCCCATGTCTAGGTTCCACCTGGAACTGGCTTAGTGTGTTCATGGCAAAGCAAATGTCTGGTCGAGTATTTACCAAATACATCAATGACCCAATCAATTGTCGATATAGAGACGAATCTACTGGATCAGAATCAAAATATTTTACTTTTATTATATATGTGGTCATGGGAGTGTCCATGGATTTGCAATCCAACATTCCAAACTTCTGAAGAATATTTATTGCATACTTTCCTTGTCCAAGGAATACTTCACCATGCTTCTGCCATACGTCTAGTCCCAAGTAATAATGCATGAGACCAAGATATTTCATATCAAATTCAAAATCTAGTTCCTTTTTGCACTGGATGATGAGAGACGCTTCACATGTTAGGAATAGATCATTGACATATAGCAATAGAATCACAGGTGCATTGTTCACGACTTTGTAGTAAAGATTTGGATCTGCATGACTTTTGGAGAAACCAAGTCTCATTAGGTAGTTGTATATTATGGCATACCAAGCTCTTGGAGCTTGCTTGAGTCCATATAAAGTTTTCTTTAGTCTGCAAACATGAGTGTCTCTGGAATGTACTTCAAACCCTTGAGGTTGTTCATTGTATACTTCTTCTTTGATTGCTCCATTGAGGAAAGTTGTCTTTACATCCATCTAATGTAAACTCCATCCCATGGAAGCGGCAAGAGACATGATAGCTCTAATGGAAGTATATCTGGCAACAAGATTGAATTTTTCATCATAGTCTTCTCCCTCCTTCTGGGCGAACCCTCTAGCTATGAACCTTGCTTTATATTTGTCCACGCTTCCGTCTGCTGCATGTTTGATCTTATAGACCCATTTTGAAGTTACTATTGATTTTTCTTTAGGTCTAGGCACAATTTACCATACATCATTTTTCATGATGGACTGGTGTTCTTCTATCATGGCTTCTTTCCATTGTTTCTTTTGAACTGCATCTTCAAACATGGTAGGTTCTTCATCTAGAAGATTTGTCATACATGCTGCATATCTGGAGAATCTTTTGGGCTTCTTACTTTTTCTTAAGGTCCCACTTGGGGCCTTGAGTCTTTATGCATCTTGTAGGGTAGCTTCAAGCCAAGTTGGTAATTTCTTGGTCTTGGGTATAGTGTCGGAATCAATGGTCTCACTATAACAACCTTCCCGTTTAGTTACGACAACAAGCTCTCATAACAAGTACAAAAAAAATTATTTTTTTTGTGTGTGTGGTATGAAGGTAAACATGACGTTACTCAACAACGCAACACGACGATGAACACCACGCAAGAAACTCATGCAACAACAATATGATGACCTATCAATATTAAGAATGACTACCCGCCAGTCCTACCCTGCAATGGTTAGGACCTCCAGGACACATAAGCAACACTCAAGCCCAGGTTCCCATCGATTTTGACCATTTAAGGTCTCAGGGATGGCGATTGTTCTGAGGAACAAGGAGGTGTCTACATCCCTCCCAACACAAGTAGACCAAGCCAATAAGTAAGGATAATCATTAATTAATACACAACAACCCCCTCCATGGAGGGCTCAAGCTAAAAACGACTTCGCCAAAATCCCGATCAATCGTCGAGTCCAGCTAGTCAATAGTCATCATTTGCTTTAGTCATTTAACGCGAGCCCATCTTAGCATGCCTAAGTGCAAAATATCATCAAGATATAATTTAAATTAGCCTTAAAACAAATTCAATTGCGCAATTTTAAATTATAAATGTCCTCAGAGTTCCATCTAAATCAATTAGCCTTAAATTATTATTATTGTTATAAGTATTCTATTTTAAAATCATGATCTAATAATCATGTAGTTATATATATATAACAATCCATCAAGAAATAGATTATTCACCTCTTGACAATCCTTACACTAAATTCCTCATCCCACAAATAATAATAATAGTAATAATAATTGTTATTATTATTATTATTATTAATTAATAAAAAAAAACACCTCATTACTTTAACATATTAATCATAAAAATCTTAAACCATTCATGACTTTAAACATATTAATCATAACAATCTAAAACCATTCATGACCATATAAAGATATATAAATATCGATTTTATAATACTCATACACCTCATCCATTCTGAATAAATAAAAAGAATCTACACTATAATGGTTCAGGTGCATTTCGACACACCTATAACATGATAGAATAATAAAAGTCCAAATAAAAGATATTATTGACTAAATTAAAACGAAGAAATGGGGCATTTTTAATTAATAAAACTAAATCCAATTTATTGACTAAATTAAAACGAAGAAATGGGGCATTTTTAATTAATAAAACTAAATCCAATTTATTGACTAAATTAAAACGAAGAAAAGGGGAATTTTTAATTAATAAAACTAAATCCAAATTACTGGTTGGGTGCAAGGAAATATCCCACAGGTAGCACACTAAAGGTGATAACCATTACAGCAGTTGTTCGTCAAAATATAAACCCCAAAAATCTACAGGCTATTAATTCCAAGGTGGTCTGAACTATAAATTGCCCTCCCAACAAGAATTTACTGCCATTAGGTTTCACCACCCATTCAGTACTAACATTTAAAAATTACTGGCAATAGCTTTCCATCACCAAATTATTGCAATTCCCAGCTGTCATTTCAACTCCCAATTAATAAATTTTGTCGTTTCATCTACCACAAGGGTTTGTTGTCAGCAATTTCATTAAGGGATTCATTGTTTCTACTATTCTGTTCATTTCTTTTTAGAAGTTTCTATCCGCATACCAATTTCGTTAAGGGAGATTTACCAATCTCCCACGTCAATACAATATGTTTGACAAAGCAACATCAATGTCAAATAAGAATACCACGAACTATGGATAAATTAAGCTGCCATTAAGACTTATCCCTAAATACTCACTGGATCAATTTAAAAGCACAATCGATCGCATCGATCCAAGGCATGGGAGAATGAGGAAACGTATATGCACAAGGTAGGCCTTTGCAGAAGGAAATACCATCATCGCTTGCTCAGAGACACGAGGTGGGATTCAACACAAGGCTCGCGGGCCTGACGGAAGGGATTATTGTCTTAGGCATGGAGAACGAACGGTAAGGAGGAAATAATCTAGGGATTTCCATCACACCAAGAACAATTAGAAGACCAAATGAAAATCAATATTAATTATATCTCTGCAAGGGATCACTGCATACCTACAATCAACTCCAGAAAGATTAACAAGGACCGAATCCCCACTATAGAAATAGACGTCAAATTCGCGAGGACAGAACGGAATCCAAGGAGACGCATCCCAGTTTAACTAGACGTGGAGAGTGGGAAAATTGTTGCTGGGAAACCAATTACACGACGCCAGGACTCCTTCAGAGTGCACGCCTGGGCATCACGAGTTTTAAGCAGGGAGAAATCTAAACAATGTCGGGATTCCTTGCAAGCTCTCATGCACAGGTATCACCGACAGAAGCTAAAATAGAACGATGGGCTCCCTGTAAGCTCGCGCACATGGTTTATCACATATTTGTTGAGAGAGAGAAAAAAACACAGATTTCATCGGTGGACACGGAGGGTTACTCTCCAGGAGGAAGCTCTAATCAAGGCGCAATAAGTCTAAGAGTAAATAAACAAGGATAAGGGCTGCAAGTTTAATCAATATTAAATGGCTACCCGGTTAACCGCATCCAAACGGTAACAATCAATCTCTGAACGTAAAATCATTCTGCCATTGAATCAATATATAGAATCGTTGGCCTATAAAAATTGTTGACCTTAAGTTCAGCGTTAAATAAACGCAGTCCAAACGCTGTATAAATTCATTGACCTGTAAAAATTTACTGATAGTCTAATCTCACTGACCGATATAAATTTATTGATAGTGTGATTTCATTTGATAGCATAATTTCATTTGATAGTATAATTCATTGATAGTATATAACGTTGACCTGCATAATTTCATTGCCCAAAATGTGAAGGGACGCAGTAAAAAACACAGGGACTTCAACCGCATAATGACCAAAACGCCGACAAACAGGGATTCCAACACCATAACACAGACCACAATAATTGTAGGCAATCAATTGAATGGGCAAAAGCTCAAGATAGAATTCATCATTTATTATTGTGCAGAGATAAAATTTGCAGAGAAAAAGGGAGCCATCAATAAACAATCACAGAGTTAAATTGCAAGGGAGGTAATGCAACACAGTGCGGGTTCATCCAACAATATATAAAACGCGGAGATAAACTTATCCGGCAATTATAAAACGCAGAATAAAGAGCTTCTCCATCAATCAAATTTCAAGGTTATTTAAACACATCAAGGAGCAAGGCCTCCATTCAGCCAAGGACAACAACAAAGGGTAGGCGACTAACAGGTTCGTCCTTCGTTCACCATCCTCGCACAGAAAAGAAGGGCGTTGAGATCCATAGGTATTTTAAAACTAAGGCGATGACCGTAGATCAAGCTCCTGGCCGACTACTCAGGCGAGGACTGGCGTGCTAGGGACGAAAAGCAACAATTGCATGGGTCATAGTAAAACCATAGGGCGATTGAGTCATGCGGGGACGAAGGCCACGGGAAATCAATCAACCAAACAATCAGCTAGGCTAAGAAAAGGGGTTCGTTATCAATCTAAACATCCAATCCATTTACAAATCAACAAGTCGATCCAAGCATAAGTCCTAATGCATTCTACTTACAAAATAAAAGAGTGTATCGTTGCCTGATTTCCCGCTTCGAATGATGTCCCGCGCTCTGTGCAACTCCCGCTCGCCGAACGTCGACACCTCACCGATACCTCCCAGCCAATGCTAGGGGTACTCTTCTTCCCCCTTAGCCCCCCAAGCCGCAAAGGGGCCACACACACTATCCAAAGGTTTCGTCTAGCTCCCAGCTCGCCTCGCAAGCCCGAGCTACCACTCCTCTCCAAGCTGGGTATCCCAACTCCCACAAGTAAATCAGTCAAGTCGATATTTCTGCAGCATAACGTTATGCAAACAGAAGATGCCCTTCATCCTTCTCCTTCCTTTATTTTATAGAGTTTAGAACATTCCTTTCTTTCCTAAAATCTCATTTAATTAAAGTTTTAAAAATAAGTTCTTAAAATTTCCTCTCCGTACAAGTGTCCCCCATCCCCTACATTCCTCCATAAATTAATTTCTTTAAATAAGTAATTATCTTTATTTCCCTCACCCACCTAGAGTTACTCCTAGAATCACTCCTAGGTGTCCCTAGATTCCCTTACAAGTTTTAAAGGCTTTCCCTATTACAAAATTGCTAATTCAGTTTAAAATTAGAAAGCTCTTAAATGTGGATTATTTACTAAGTTGACTTCCTGCTTTTTCCCTTAAGTTCCCCTTTTTCCTTTTTAGGTTACCTCCTTTCCCTAGTTTCCTATTCCTTTGATTTTCCCTCTTTTCCCTTTTACTTAGAACTCAAAAAGGCAGGTGTGAAATATAACCCCTTTTCCCTTTTATCATTAATTTAGTATCTTTTAAATTATCAAATGATAAAATAATTAATTCCCTCTTTACTTTTTATATCCACAGATTTTATTTCTTATGAATAATTTAATTTCTTACTCCCTTCATGTTAC
>ML801012.1:369207-381026 GCA_009831015.1 Picea engelmannii
TTAATTAGGGAAATTGTTTTAAAATCTTTTTAACATGTTATTGGTCTTACGGCCATCTAGGTTCATCCCTCTATCATCATCAACGTGACGTGCCCTTCAGGACGCACTAGGTGCTCCAAGGGTGCCTCTCTTCTCATATGTTCCCTTGTGCGACGTGCCCTTCAGGATGGACCACGTGCTCCAAGGGTGCCACTCGCCTCTTGACTGATTGGTAGACATCAATAACCCCTAGAGTCAACACTCCACCAGGTGAACTTGTGGGAGACTAAGGGATTCTAAAGAATAAGGCCCCCACCTTATTGCGCGCCCCTTAGAATCATCGTGAGCGACTGTCGCAGTCGGCCCTCACGGCATCGTGGGTCCTCTCGAACTAGGTAATCGTTAACCTACAGTTCGAGCCACGGAGGGAGTGCTAGTAGGCTGTGGCAGGGCTGTTGTCCACACCTCTCCCTCAACATCTCTGGTAGTGGTGTGTGACCCCTTTACTCCATATGTGAGTCTGGTCGGCAAGCTATCGTCAGCCTGCATCATCAACAAATCATGTCAGAACATATCCACATCACATCATCCAGTCAGATGCATTAATATCACAATAAAACAATCAAACCCCAAAGGCACACTCCCTGAATCAATCCGGAGTCCCAGGGGTTCCATCGATGCCTCTGCATCCTCAAGGTCCAAAACCCTGCACACTAAGTAAAACCGAGTCAATAGCACCTATCTATGTCAATGTAGTAAAACAACATGTCATCAACCCATAACGCATCGTAATCAAAGTCAAAAGTTTTAATAGCATAATAATCCGGATCACTTGCGAGCAAGTGTCCTCAAAGAATAAGTTTTCTCAGTGCCCAGAGCGAGATGTTACATACACCCCCTCTTGGTCTAAACTTCGTCTCGAAGTTTCACAATATCTATGCTGAAATAAAGTGTATCACAATATCATATTTCTATCTATCAAACAAAAATGGAAACTGCTGGTGCATATCATATGCGTCCTCCCAGGTCACCGAGTGCGGACTATAATTGTCCCACTGGACCTTGACCTGATCTACTGTTCGACATCGTAGTTGTCGAACGCGATGATCCAAGATGCGAACCAGCTCAGCCGTGAGCACTCCCTCGTCTGATACCTGCAAGGAACCCAAGTCAATAACATGTGTAGGATCACTAATATAATGTCTCAATACAGATACATGAAAAACATCGTGGATAGGCCTCAAAGAATCGGGTAAGGCTAGTCGATAGGCCACGGGCCCCTTTCTCTCCACAATCTCGAAGGGTCCCATGAACCTAGGAGAGAGTTTAGCTCCCTTTCCAAACTTGATCAAACTCTTATGCGGTTTAACCCACAAGAATACTCGATCACTGACCTCGTAACTACGATCGACACGGTGCGCATTGGCATAACTTTTATGTCGATCCTGCACTTCTTTAATCCTTTGTCTTATTGTTTTCATTTTCTCTTCCATTTCTTGGATCGCTTCTGGTCCCACCAGGACCCTATCCTCAAGCCGATCCCAACTCAAAGGCGTCTGACACAGTCGCCCGTAAAGAAACTCAAAAGGCGCCATTTTAATGGTGCTCTGGTAACTGTTGTTGTAAGCGAACTCCACTAGTGGCAAGAATTCTTCCCAACGCTTTTGTTGGTCCATCACGTACATGCGCAACATGTCCTCTAAGGTTTGCTTCATTCATTTGGTTTGTCCGTCAGTCTCCGGGTGATACGCAGTACTAAAGTTAAGTTGGGTTCCCAAGGCCTCTTGGAAACTTGTCCAAAATCGTCTAGTAAATATCGATCCTTGATCGGATATAATCCTCTTAGGCATGCCATGCAGCGTCACAATCTCACTGATGAAAACTCTAGCGATGTCAGGTGTCTGATACGTCGTACGCACAGGGATAAAGTGAGCACTCTTCGTCAGAGTGTCTACTACTACGAAAATCGAGTCATGTCTCCTTGCCGTCAATGGAAATCCAACAATAAAATCCATCGAAATAACTTCCCATTTCGATTCCGGAATAGCATGTGGTTGTAGTAATTCTGCTGGGTGTCTATGTTCAGCCTTTACATGCTAACATTCTAGACATCTAGCCACATAGTTGACTATGTCTTCCTTCATTCCCTTCCAGAAGAATAAGGGTTTAAGGTCTGCCCTCATCTTCGTGACTCCCGGGTGAGCCATGTAAACAGCTCTATGAGCCTCGCTCGGGATCAACATCCTCAACTCGTCGTTTGCCGGTACGTAAATCAAACCTTTAAACCTCAATAAACCATCGATATCAAATGAAAATCCCTCAAATCGTGGTACCATCATTGTGTTTCGTCCGATAAAACCCTCGACCTCTTTGTACCAGGCATCGTCACGCTGTAAAGTTAGAATCTTTTCACGTAGATTCGTCTGAACAGGCAACATCGAAAAGATGTGTGGTCTTCGACTAAATGCATCCACCACTCGGCTCACTATTCCTTTTATGTAATAAATATCGAATAAGTACTCGCTAAGCAATTCTGACCAACGTCATTGTCATGCGTTCAGGTCACTTTGTGTAAATAAGTGTTGTAGTCCACAATGATCAGTCTTTAGTTCAAATTTTCATCCAACAAGGTAGTGTCTCCAAACCTTCAAGGAATATACGATGGCTAATAACTCCAAATCATGCGTCGCGTAGTTCTCATCATGCCTTCTCAATTTCCTTGAAATGTAAGCAATCACTCGTCCGTCTTGCATCAAGACTTTGCCTAAGCCTTCCTTGGATGCGTCAGTGCATACCAAGAAGTTTGCGTCCATGTCATGGACTTCTAGTATCGGTGCGGTTGTCAACAATTCCTTGAGCCTCTGAAACGCTTCCGCGCATTCTCAGTCCAAACAAACTTCTTGTTCTTCTTCTGCAACTCCATGATCAGATTTGTTATCTTCGAAAATCCCTCGACGAACCGTTGATAGTATCCCGCTAAACCCATGAAGCTACGCACTTTCGAGACATTCGTAAGCGCAATCCATTCCATAATAGCCTCGACCTTGGCTGGATCCATGGTGATGCCTTCACCAGAGATGACATTCTCTAAGTAGTGAATCCTTGATTGATAAAATGAGCATTTGGACAACTTCCCATACAATTTGTGCTCTCGCAAACACTGTAGTACCAAGTGCAAGTGCTCGTCATGCTCCTCCATCGTCCGAGAGTATATAAAAATATCATCAATGAATACTTGGACGAACTTGTCCAAGTACTCGCGGAACACCCCGTTCATCAAATTCATAAATACCCCTGGGGCGTTTGTCAGTCCAAACGGTAAAACAGTAAACTCGTAATGTCCAAACCTCGTCTTAAAGGCGGTCTTAGGGACGTCATCCTCCTTGATCCGTAACTGGTGATACCCTGATCGCAAATCAATCTTGGAGAACACCGTCGCACCCTTCATTTAATCGAACAGATCATCAATTCTCGGCAATGGATATTGATTCTTGATCGTGGCCTTGTTCAGTTGACGGTAGTCAATACAAAGCCTCCACGATCTGTCCTTTGTTCGTATGAAAATAACAGGTGCACCCCATGGTGACACACTAGGACGTATCAGTCCCAGGTCCAGCAACTCCTTCAGTTTCATTTTCAACTCTTGTAACTCTGGGGTCGACATTCGATAAGGCGTTCTTGCTATCGGTTCAGTTTCCAGTTTCAGGTCTATGGTAAACTCCAACTCCCTCTCTGGCGGCATCCCAGGTAACTCCTCCAGAAATACGTCCGCAAACTCTTTCACCATCGGAAGGTGTTCTAGACCTTTTGCTACTCCCTTCTCGTTTAACGCAAGGATCGCATAAAGCTTGCACCCCTTGTGCATGCTCTTCCGAAGTTGCAAGGAAGAGATGAACCTCGAGGAAACTCCCTGGTTCTGGCCTATAATCACAAGTCTCCGTCCCTCGTCATCGACCAAGCTCAATCGTTTTGTCTTACAGTTGAGTATCGCCTCATGTGATTCCAACCAATCCATACCAATCACGACATCATAAGATCCTAAGATCGTGACGTACAGGTTGGCCTTCATGACAAACTTTCCCAGGTTAAGGATACAGCCCGTAACCTTCCCTCCAACCTTTTATTTGGCTCCCAAAGCCATCTTTACGAAGATAAACTCGTCCTGTTCGACTGCCTTTACCTTAATCCTTTTTAGCGTTGCACCAGAAATGAAACTCTTGGTAGCACCGGGATATATCAAAATACTAAGGGTTTGGTCAGCGACGGTACCTGTCGTCTCGAGCACAGTCGACTAATGCTCTTCCTGGCGGTTATTCAGCACTGCATGAATCTGATGGGCCTTGCCCATATCTCCCACGGTAGTGGGTCCGGCTGATCCGAACGCTCTGGTCCTCTCCATAGGGCAGTCACGCTGGTAGTGTGGCTCCCCACACGTCCAACACCCCTTCTTCGGCCTAGTAGTCCTGGTACCCGAAGTAGAAGATGGCGGCCCACTAGCCTAGAACCCTGGTCTGTTCGGCTGAACAGGCCTAAACTGTTGTTGTTGCGGACGACGTTGCTGCTGATGCTAGGGTCCCCGATAAGGTGTTTGTTGCTGAGGCGGTGGTCACAGAGGTGTAGTGAAAGTGGATCCCCTCTGGAAGCCACGGTATCCTGGTGTATGTCTGGCTGGTGTCTGATGTTTTTGTGCTCCAGATGACACCTACCCTACTGGTCTCACTGGAGTCCTGGTCAGACCCCCACTGATAAGCTCCTCCTCGACTATGAGGGCCTTCTAGACGGCATCATACAAGGTTTGAGGCATCAAAATCCTAACCTTTGCACACAGGCTTCCATTAAGGCCGAACACGAACCTATTGACCTTAATTTTCTCAGTGTTAAGGTGCGGAGCATACCGGAGCAGCTCCATAAAACAGGCCTCCTACTCGGGCACCGTACAACCTCCGTGTCGTAAGGTGTTGAACTCATTGAGTTGACGCTCAATGAATTCCTTTGAAAGGTACCTCTCTCAGAACCGTTCCTCGAACAGTTCCCATGACACGTCTTCGACGGCCATGTTTAGCTGTGGTAGGAGTGTCTTCCACCATAGAAGAGCGCTCCCCTTCAGTTGAAAGATCGCCATGCAAACCTTCATGTTAGAAGTATAATCGCGAAGTGCGAAGCACATCGCCATGTTCTCCAACCATGCCTCGACGGCTGCGTCGTCCGGGGCACCAAAGAACTCGAGAAATTTGACCTTCTCGAGTTCACGGTGAACGCTACCAGTACTAACCGGAGCGCGCGGTGGAACCTCAGCGGGTGTCGGTGCCCTGGCCTCATCTCTATCCAAACGGCTAATCAGTGCCTCAGAAATGCGCTAAAAAGATCTCATCATTCCGACCACATCACCAACTGCTATATGTTCCTATCCAAGAACCTACTCGTCTCCCTGGGGGTTAGACCCCTCAGGCATGGATGCTACTGGAGGTGTCGCGCCTCCTCCTCTAGCACCCTGTCGTCTGCCTCCACGGCGTCCTCTAACCATGATTACCTGCACGCACACAAGTCAACTCGATCAGCAACAATATAATCGATCATATCAACGAAAGCCGTAGCGATCCCAAGTCGCAGGTTGAACCCGCTCTGATACCATATGTAACAACCTTTCCGTTTAGTTATGACAACAACCTCACATAACAAGTGCAAAAATTTAAAATTTTTGTGTGTGTGTGGTATGAAGGTAAACATGATGTTACTCAACAATGCAACATGACGACGAACACCACGCAAGCAACTCACACAACAACAATATGATGACCCATCAAGATTAAGAATGACTAACCGCCCGTCCTACCCTGCAATGGTTAGGACCTCCAGGGCACATAAGCAACGCTCAATCCCAGGTTCCCATCGATTTTGACCATTTAAGGTCTCAGGGATGGCGACTGTTCTAAGGAACAAGGAGGTGTCTACATCCTGCCCGACACAAGAAGACCAAGCCAATAATCAAGGACAATCATTAATTAATACACAACAACCCCCTCCACGGAGGGCGCAAGCTAAAAACGACTTTGCCAAAATCCCGATCAATCATCAAGTCCAGCTAGTCAATATTCATCGTCTGCTTTAGTCATTTAACACGATCCCATCTTAGCATGCCTATAATTTAAATTAGCCTTAAAACAAATTCAATTGCGCAATTTTAAATTATAAATGTCCTCAGAGTTCCATCTAATTCAATTTGCCTTAAATTATTATTATTGTTATAAGTATTCTATTTTAAAATCATGATCTAATAATCATGTAGTTATATATATATAACAATCCATCAAGAAATAGATTATTCACCTCTTGACAATCCTTGCACTAAATTCCTCATCCCACAAATAATAATAGTAATAATAATTGTTATTATTAGTATTATTAATTAATAAAAAAAAGCGCCTCATTACTTTAAAATATTAATCATAAAAATCTTAAACCATTCATGACTTTAAACATATTGATCATAACAATCTAAAACCATTCATGACCATATAAAGATATCTAAATACAGATTTTATAATACTCATACACCTCATCCATTCTGAATAAATAAAAAGAATCTACACTATAATGGTTCAGGTGCATTTCGACACACCTATAACATGACAAAATAATAAAAGTCCAAATAAACGATATTATTAACTAAATTAAAACGAAGAAATGGGGCATTTTTAATTAGTAAAACTAAATCCAAATTATTGACTAAATTAAAACGAAGAAATGGGGCATTTTTAATTAATAAAACTAAATCCAATTTATTGACTAAATTAAAACGAAGAAAAGGGGCATTTTTAATTAATAAAACTAAATCCAAATTACTGGTTGGGTGCAAGGAAATATCCCACAGGTAGCACACTAAAGGTGATAACCATTACAGCAGTTGTTCGTCAAAATATAAACCCCAAAAATCTGCAGGCTATTAATTCCAAGGTGGTCTGAACTATAAATTGCCCTCCCAACAAGAATTTACTGCCATTAGGTTTCACCACCCATTCAGTACTAACATTTAAAAATTACTGGCAATAACTATCCATCACCAAATTACTACAATTCCCAGCTGTCATTTCAACTCCCAATTAATAAATTATGTCGTTTCATCTACCACAAGGGTTTTTTGTTAGCAGTTTCATTAAGGGATTCGTTGTTTCTACTATTCTGTTCAATTATTTTTAGAAGTTTCTATCCGCATACCGGTTTTGTTAAGGGAGATTTACCAGTATGCCACGTCAATACAATATGTTTGACAAAGCAACATCAATGTCAAATAAGAATACCACGAACTGTGGATAAATTAAGTTTCCATTAAGACTTATCCCTAAATACTCACTGGATCAATTTAAAAGCACAATCGATCGCATCGATCCAAGGCATGGGAGAATGAGGAAACGTATATGCACAAGGTAGGCCTCTGTAGAAGGAAATACCACCGTCTCTTTCTCAAAGACACGAGGTGGGATTCGGCACAAGGCTCGCGATCCTGACAGAAGGGATTATTGTCTTAGGCATGGAGAACAAACGGTAAGGAGGAAATAATCTGGGGATTTCCATCACACCAAGAACAATTAGAAGACCAAATGAAAATCAATATTAATTATATCTCTACAAGGGATCGCTGCATACCTACAATCAACTCCAAGGAGATTAACAAGGACTGAATCCCCACCATAGAAATAGACGTCAAATTCGCGAGGACAGAAGGGAATCCAAGGAGACACATCCCAGTTTAACTAGACGCGGAGAGTGGGAAAATTGTTGTTGGGAAACCAATTACATGACGTCAGGACTCCTTCAGAGTGCACGCCTAGGCATCATGAGTTTTAAGCAAGGAGAAATCCAAACAATGCCAGGATTCCTAGCAAGCTCTCGTGCACAGGTATCACCGGCAGAAGCTAAAATAGAACGATGGGCTCCCTGTAAGCTCGCGCACATGGTTTATCACAGATTTGGTGAGAGAGAAAAAAAAACACAAATTTCATCAGTGGACACAGAGGGTTACTCTCCATGAGGAAGCTCTAATCAAGGCGCAATAAGTATGAGAGTAAATAAACAAGGATAAGGGTTGCAAGTTTAATCAACATTAAATGGCTACCCGGTTAACCGCTTCCGGATGGTAACAATCAATCTCTGAACGTAAAATCATTCTTCCATCGAATCAATATATAGAACCGTTGGCCTGTAAAAAATGTTGACCTTAAGTTCAGCGTTAAAGAAACGCAGTCCAAACGCTGTATAAATTCATTGACCTGTAAAAATTTATTGATAGTCTAATCTCACTAACAGGTATAAATTCATTGATGGTATGATTTCATTTGATAGCATAATTTCATTGGATAGTATAATTCGTTGACAGTATATAACGCTGACCTGCATAATTTCATTGTGCAAAATGTGAAGGGACGCAGTCAAAAACGCAGGGACTTCAACCGCAAAATCACCAAAACGCCGACAAACAGGGATTCCAACACCATAATGCAGACCACAATAATTGTAGGCAATCAATCGAATGGGAAAAAGTTTAAGATAGAATTCATCATTTATTACTGTGCAGAGATAAAATTTGTAGAGAAAAAGGGAGCCATCAATAAACAATCACAGAGTTAAATTGCGAGGGAGGTAATGAAACATAGTGCGAGTTCATCCAGCAATATATAAAACGCAAAGATAAACTTATCCAGCGATTATAAAACGCAAAATAAAGAGCTTCTCCATCAATCAAATTTCAAGGTTATTTAAACGCATCAAGGAGCAAGGCCTCCATTCAACCAAGGACAACAACAAAGGGTAGGCTGCTAATAGGTTCTTCCTTCGTTCACCATCCTCGCACAGAAAAGTAGGGCGTTGAGATCCATAGGTCTTTTAACGCTAAGGCGACGACCATAGATCAGGCTCCTGGCCGACTGCTCAGGCGAGGACTGGCGTGCTAGGGACGAAAAGCAACAATCACATGGGTCATAGTAAAACCACAGGGCGGTCGAGTCATGCGGGGACGAAGGCCATGGGAAATCAATCAACCAAACAATCAGCTAGGCTAAGAAAAGGGGTCCGCTATCAATCTAAACATCCAATCCATTTACAAATCAATAGGCTGATCCAAGCATAAGTCCTAATGCATTCTACTTACAAAATAAAAGAGCGTATCGTTGCCTCATCGCCCGCTTCGAATGACGTCCCGCGCTCCGTGCAACTCCCGCTCGCTGACTGTCAAAACCTCACCGGTACCTCCCAACCAATGCTAGGGGTACTCTTCTTCCCCCTTAGCTCCCCAAGCTGCAAAGGGGCCACACACACTATCCAAAGGTTTCGTTTAGCTCCCAGCTCGCCTCGCAAGGCCGAGCTACCACTCATCTCCGAGCTGGGTATCCCAACTCCCACAAGTAAATCAGTCAAGTCGATATTTCTGCAGCGTAACGTTACGCAAACAGAAGATGCCCTTCATCCTTCTCCTTCCTTTATTTTATAGAGTTTCGAACATTCCTTTCTTTCCTAAAATCTCATTTAATTAAAGTTTTAAAAATAAATTCCTAAAATTTCCTCTTCGTACAAGTGTCCCCCATCCCCTACATTCCTCCATAAATTAATTTCTTTAAATAAGTAATTATCTTTATTTCCCTCACCCACCTAGAGTTACTCCTAGAATCACTCCTAGGTGTCCCTAGATTCCCTTACAGGTTTTAAAGGCTTTCCCTATTACGAAATTGCTAATTTAGCTTAAAATTAGAAAGCTCTTAAATGTGGATTCTTTACTAAGTTGACTTCCCGCTTTTTCCCTTAAGTTCCCCTTTTCCTTTTTAGGTTACCTCCTTTCCCTAGTTTCCTATTCCTTTGATTTTCTCTCTTTCCCCTTTTACTTAGAACTCAAAAAGGCAGGTGTGGAATATAACCCCTTTTCCCTTTTATCATTAATTTAGTATCTTTTAAATTATCAAATGATAAAATATTTAATTCCCTCTTTACTTTTTATATCCACAGATTTTATTTCTTATGAATAATTTAATTTCTTACTCCCTTCATGTTACAAAATTTTATGAAGACCATAATTATTACTTAAGTGGTTTTTATTTTAAATTTTATTATTTTATCTATTTTTTTTTATTATTATTATAATTTTTAATTATTATATTTATTTATTTTTAAAGGTAGACAAAATTTCAGCCCTAGAGAAATTTTAGACTTAGTACTTAGATTTTGTACTAGGCGACATTTAATTAGGGAAATTGTTTTAAAATATTTTTAACATGTTATTGGTCTTAGGGCCATCTAGGCCCATCCCTCTATCATCATCAACGTGACGTGCCCTTCAGGACGCACTAGGTGCTCCAAGGGTGCCACTCACCTCATCTGTTCCCTTGTGCGACGTGCCCTTTAGGATGCACCACGTGATCCAAGGGTGCCACTCGCCTCTTGACTGATTGGTAGACATCAGTAACCCCTGGAGTCAACACTCCGCCAAGTGAACTTGTGGGAGACTAAGGGATCCTAAGGAATAATGCCCCCGCCTTATTGCGTGCCCCTTAGAATCATCGTGAGCGACTGTCGCAGTCAGCCCTCACGGCATCGTGGGTCCTCTCGAACTAGGTAATCGTTAACCTACAGTTCGAGCCATGGCGAGAGTGCTAGTAGGTTGTGGCAGGGCTATTGTCCACACCTCTCCCTCAACATCTCTGGTAGTGGTCTGTGACCCCTTTACTCCATATGTGAGTCTGGTCGGCAAGCTATTGTCAGCCTGCATCATCAACAAATCATTTCAGAACATATCCACATCATATCATCCAGTCAGATGCACTAATATCACAGTAAAACAATCAAATCCTAAAGGCACACTCCCTGACTCGATCCAGAGACCCAGGGGTTCCATCGATGCCTCTGCATCCTCAAGGTCCAAAACCCTACACAGTCAATAAAGCTGAGTCAATAGCACATGTCTATGTCAATGTAGTAAAACAACATGTCATCAACCCATAACGCATCGTAATCAAAGTCAAAAGTTTTAATAGCGTAATAATCTGGATCACTTGCGAGCAAGTGTCCTCAAAGAATAAGTTTGCTCAGTGCCCCAGAGTGGGATGTTACACTCACATGGTTGCATCGGATGATCAAGTTGTTATTTTTATTCATTTTGATTTTCTGAAAGACATGTTATTTCTTCAATATGCTCTTCATACTCTTCTTCTTCTATAGTTTCTTCTATGGATTTCTTGAAAGCCATCTTTTCATTGAAGGTCATGTCTCTGTTGACTTCAATCTTGTGTTGTTCCAAGATATAGATTCTATAGGCTTTGGATGATTCACTGTATCCCACGAGTATGCCCTTCTTTCCTAAGGGTTCTAATTTATTCATTTTGTCCTTGGGAATGTGAAAGTAAACCAGGCATCCAAAGATTCTTAAGTTTTCCACATTAAGTTTCTTTCTTTAGAAGGCTTCTTCGAGATTCATATCCTTCAATATGCGGTGTTGTTGTCATGGCTTCTTCTCCCCATAAAAACATAGATAAACCTTGATCGTTTAGTAATGCCTTCACAGTTTCTTCAATAGATCTGTTCTTCTTTTCTACTACACCATTTTGTTGAGGATTATGAGGAACAGTCAGCTCCCTCCTAATCCCTGTCGATTTGCAAAAGGAAACGAATTCCTTGGATGTGTATTCTCCTCCATTATATGTTCTCAAGGTCTTAATTTTCTTGTTTGTGAGGTTCTCTATCTCTGCTTTGAATTCTTGAAACTTGTTGAATACTTCATCCTTTGTCTTCAAGAGATATAACCAAGTCTTTCTTGAGTAATCATCTATGAAGATTACATAGTAAAGAGAACCTCCTAG
>ML801012.1:432543-455347 GCA_009831015.1 Picea engelmannii
GTTGACTTATATCCCAGTATCATTATCAATGTGTCCTAGTAATTTAGGTTCAAATCTTTTCCTTCAGAACGGTTCATATGCAAATATTCTTGTTATTGTGTTGGGATGAAAGAAGTGACAAGTATGATCTAGAAAACATTTTGCATAAGTTTGTGAAGCCAATAAACACACTAGAATCCAGATTACATTTTTTCAACTTATTCAGTTGAACAATATTCTAACCATAAAACTGAAGATTTTGTTTTGACTTTCGGGAAATAAACTGTGAGTCTATGAAACGTCCAACATTTTGAGTGGACACTCCACCCATTATTAGGACAAATAAAGCTATAATGGTAATAAAAAGAGTACATGTACTCCAAATAAAATGGATGAATTCTAATTCTTGAGTAATATGTTAACTGAATTGACATCATTTTTTTCCAAGTTTTCTATGTACAAAAGTTGCCAAAAAAAAAAATCATGTAGCCATTGTCATGGTTCTCAAATAAAATGGATGAATTCCAATTCTTCAGTGATATGTTAACTGAAATTGACGATCATTTTTTTCCAAGTTTCCTATGTACAAAAGTTACCAAGAATAACAAGATGAAGATAAATCAATTCCTGGCTAAGGTATATAACAGTTCATCCTAGAGTGAGTGTGCAAGTGATGTCAGGAACAAAAACTCTTACTGTGGAATCCACTCCACCATGAGCCGAGGTAGGTTTGTTTTGGATGGAAAATTCACCATAGTGTAGTTATTTGCAAATTGAAGATGGATTTTGAGGTCCATGTTAAGGCCTTTACTTATGACTAACCTCGAGATAATATCTATATCAGTGATCAGTGTCAACTATTACTTCGATCCAATCGTAATGGACATGGAATGTGAAACTGGCAGAGAAAACCCAAAATTTGCCAAGGCAAAGACTAATATAAAATAGTTGTCAGCTGAAGAAACTCTTGAACATATAGTCAATCTTAACAAACTTGCTCGGGCCTCTTTGAAAACGAGGCATAAACTCGCTGTAGCATATTCGTTGATCATTCAATATAACAAGCCGATATGAGATTGGAGGGAGATAATATAAAGAACAAACCATTTAAAGAATGATATATATACATAGTAGTTAAGATGAGAATGGAGATACATATTCCAAGCTAGATTATTTTGTTGGTGTAGAAGCCTGCCTTTATTTAAGTAATCAAATCTCCTTGATGCTTAAATTTATGATGAACGATGAGCAAAACTCGACTGCAACTCGCTTGCACTCCGCCCAAATTTTTTATGTTTTTCTTTTTCTTTTCTCAACAATTCTGTTGCATCCTCCAGTGCTTTCTGCCTTTTCAATTCAGCATCACGTGCACAAATGCTAATTTCTGCTGCAAATAGATAGATGGCTTTTGCTGCTTTGGTCCTGTTTAGCAATTTAAATGTTTATGAATTGGCAAGGAGGAAAGAATCCATGCATGATATTTTACTTTTATGTAGCACACAGCTAAGAAAGGAAGAAATTATCCACGAAATCCGAAATTAGGTTAATGGGACTTTGGCTTAAAGCAATTAATCATAGCAAGATAAATAGTGCCTAAAAGTGAAAGTGGGGTTAAACCCAGAATGGGTAAACCCTGGACAATGTAGTAAAGTACAGCCCTGGAGAGAGACAGTGAGCAAGGGATGCGGAGAAAGCAGGTCAACCAAATAACGAGCGCAGAACTTGACAGAGACATTCTAATATTTGAAGTCAACATGTAACATTGACAAAAAATCATTGTAAGCCTGGTTGAAATTAAAAACACATCCAATTTCAAAGAAAGCTAGCATTGCAAAGGTCAAAAAGTAATGCCAGATGTACAGAAAAGACAAAGAAAGAATATTATTCTCTACAATACTCAATGCCCAGAGAACGACACTTGAGAACTCAAACATAGCTTCTTATTGACAACGAAAGTCCAATGAAATTCAGTTTCTCTTTCCAAAGTTCCATAAAATGTGAAATGGCCCAAGAAGTTAGGAAACTGAGCATTATAATATGTAACCACAACACCATCTTTTACAGAAAACTTCAGAAAAAAGTTTTCATATAATGGTAAATACTAAATAGTGACAACTATTTATATCGACAAATTATACAACCATGAAAATATTACAAGAAAAACATTCAAAATGCTTCAAATTTGACCATCATATTTCAAATGTAAAGCCTCAAATTGTGGAACTGGACATTGTGACAGTCAGATGCCAAAAGCATGCTAACAAAAATACCGACTCAAAAGCAGCACATTTTGCTCTGTCTGGTAGCAGTATTTCTTCATCAGATTTGGCATTCCCATTAAGAAAATCTAATTAAGAAATGTACTGCAAAAAGTAATTCCCATAAAGAAAGATTAAAAAAGACTCAAAAATAGTAATAACTTGAGAGTTGATTCAAGATCTAACTCAAATTCTCTTAATCCTCAAGTATATTGGCAACTCTACATCTTTGGTATTTGTATGATTGGAATGCAAGTCTTAAATTTAAAATATCATCACCTTGTATGCTTCAATTATGGCCTCTAACAAGAGAAAATTTCAGGAAAATGTATTTATTCCTTTGGATATATCATACATCTCAAGATATCCAGATATGCTCTCTCTTGATATATTTACCCATGTCCCAAAGTTTGATAGAAATCCTTGGTTGGCTTCAAGTCACCTTGAATCTTTTTATGAGCTATATGGTAAATACTAACATTTTCTATGAGGATATCTTGATGAAAACATTTGCATATTCAATGCAAGGAAAAGAAGCATGGAATTGGTATTCTAATTCCAGCCCTAAAGAGATAAAATGAAAGAGTTTCAAAAGCATTGGATTCATGGTTATGAAGAAATTGATGATGTGTGTGTTTTTCTTGATATGCAAAACAAAATAGAGGAAAAGATTGATGATCTAATAAGGGTATATAGAAAAAAGAAAAAATATATATTTTTCCCTCGAATGATATTATTCCTAACAATGGAATAATCCCTCGAATGATCTTCTTATGGAGATAGAAAAAAGAAAAGATGTATATTTTTCCTAGTTTGATTATATTGAAGAAAAATATGGTGAGCCTTCTCCATCAAGGCTTGAAGATGATTTATATGAAGAGGCTCATCCCTCTCCTCCCTCCCATGAGCCACTATTGCATAATGTTCCATAGTTAGAAAAAGATGAGGAATGGATGCCCCATATATGATAAATGGATGTATTCTAGAAGGTTGTTACAAGTTTATTATTCTTTTCTAGTGGCGAAATTTATCTCTAATTTTGTATTAACTACACATCTTTCATTTGGAAATTATCTTGGTAAATTCTAGAGCTAGCATTGATAAACCCTAGGGAAAATTTACCTTTCCTTTCAAGTTCTTGCTTAATCTCATTGATATATCTATTGTGAGCTTGATTCTAAGTGAATTGGGTTGTTATTTTGTTGCATATCTTAAAACCCTAGTTAAAACATCCAAGACATCTTGCTTAAAAGTTGAAATATTGCTCTTGGATTGGTTTCTTTCTTATTTCAAATTTGGAATTCTGCATTAAATCATTAGTAAAACAAATTTGAAAGACTAGGGCATCCTTGAGCTTGTTCATAGTTGAGCATATAATTGGTTGGCACCTAAAGGCACATCTCGTGTAGTAATTTTATGCTAGATGATTTCATTCCTTGTGATTCTAATTGGCCTAAAGTGGTTCCTTTTTCAAGTAGTCTCTTATAAGTATTGTTTTCTTGGGATGTTAATCAAAATCATGCAAAACTGAACTCATTCTTACATGCATACTTTATAATCAGATTTGGCATCTATCCACTAACTCCTAATTCATAACTCTTTMAGTGGATGATTGTGGTTCCATGCTATTGCTATTGAAGTATTATCTTAAACCATTTAATCACTTGTCGGAATCCTTTTGTCTTTACATTGTCATATATTTGTTGTATTCATTGAAGTAAATCATAAGCTTGAATAGATTAATTCAGTAAAGAAGATTTACTTAAGATCTATCATTGATAGATTGGATACCCCCCTTGGCCCTTCGAGCTGGCCTAAAGTGAAGGGGATATTGTATTGAGGTAACAATTCCCATCTTGTTGCCCCAAGGTAGCATCCGCAGTTGGACTTTCCACTTGGATGCTAGTTTAGGCGATAACATTTTTGGCACCGTTGTCGGAGATAAAGTCCATCTCCTGGATTTTGTTGGGAATATTTTTGTATGTTTATTTTTATGAGTACGTTTGAATGCTAAATTAAATATCTCATCTGGCGACTCCACCTAAAGAAAACCTAAATAAGAAATATAATGCAAGAAGTAATTCTCATAAAAAAAGATTAAGGACTCAAAAATAGTAATAACTTGGAATTTGAGTTGATTCAAGATCTAAGAAAAACTATTTACGAGCTAATCCCTCAAAGTATATTGGCAACTCCACATTTTTGACATCTGCATGATTGGTATGCAAGTCTTAAATTTAACATATCATCACCTTGTATGCTTCAAGTATGGCCTCTAACAAGATAAAATTTCAGGAAAATGTATTTGCTCCTTTGAATATACCATGCATCCCAAGATACCCACATTTGCTCTCTCTTGATATATTTACCCATGTCCCAAAGTTTGATGGAAATCCTTGGTTGGCTTCAAGTCACCTTCAATCTTTTATGAACTATATGGTAAACACTAACATTTTCTATGAGGATATCTTGATGAAAACATTTGCATATTCAATGCAAGAAAAAGAACCATGGAATTGGTATTCTAATTTCATCCCTAAAGTGATAAAATATTTTTCACATTTAATGAAAGAGTTTCAAAGGTATTGGATTCATGGTTATGAAGAAATTGATGATGTGTGTGTTTTTCTTGATATCAAAACAAAATAGAGGAAAAGATTGATGATCTAATAAGGAAATATAGTGATAATCCCTCAAATGATCTTCTTGCAGAAATTGAAAAAAGAAAAGATGTATAATTTTCCTTATGTGATTATATTGAAGCAAAATATGGTGAACCTAGTCCATCAAGACTTGAAGATGATTTACATGAAAGAGGCTCATCCCTCTCCTCCCTCCCACGAGCCACTATTGCATAATATTACAAGGTTAGAAAATGATGAGGAATAGATGCCCCATATTGAAAATAACAAGGAAATGTATGATGTGATAAACAAAGAAGATAATGTCAAAGAAAGGCCTCAAGATGCACCTTATTATTCAATTAAAGATGATGAGGCCTGGTATCCCCTAGCCTAGGGATAACTAAGGAAATCACGTCTCGAGGCCCACAGGTCCTAGACATGGAGTACAGAGAGACAGACTAGTTAAGCATGGCCCCGGAGGGCCCCTGTTTTCTTCAGTGCAGTCCACATATCACCAGCAGCAGTATCCATCACACCAGCCTACTCCTAAAGTAGGCAGTGACTCTTGCTCCATGAGGTAATGAATCTGGGTATCATGGTATGTATCACTCTGATTTTTTAAGCACTTCAACATGTTGTATTAAATCCTTCTTTTCATCACGTTTGCTTGGAAATTATGTTCTTTGCCTCGTTCAAACCTAGAAGGGTGACACAGTGCCCTAGTAAGTTGATTTCCCTTTAGGATGGGTTGCTACTAGGTGGATCTTTGAAGAGTCATCGTCCATTCCCTCCATACTTACCACTTTCCATCTTTATTCATTCCATCTCCCCTTTCCTTTTTGGGCATTGGGATTGGCTACACTAGGAAGGGTTGTACCTTACCTCGTGGGAAGAAGGGGCTAAAGGCCCAGAAGGTAAAAGTAGTTGGCAAGAGTTAAAAGCCAAATTTGAAACCTTTGAGATGCTTTGCCCAGGGATCCCCACGAAAGCATTGAAAGGCTTCTTAGTAAGAAAAGGGGACCTACAAGATAACATAAACACTCAAGGTACTAGTTGATGGATAGGAGGTCTCATCACGAGCCGGCCTATTATGACCATGGGCATGTAGCGGTATGACATTACCACCTATCTGGTCACCAAACCAGGGTAGTGGCTCTTGGTGGCATAGCCAAGAGAAAGGGGGCCTCATTACGAGCCAGCCTTCTCATTTCCGTGAAATGTTTGTGGATAACGTTGTCACCTCTGGTCATCAAGCCAGAACAGTGGCCCTCAGCTATTCCCTTGTAGCACAAAAGCAAAAGATCAAAAGAAATAAAGCTAAGAATAAATGGCAATGAATGGGCTAGGAAACAATTACATCCAAGACAAGGTGCAACTCACCCTCCACAAAGGCACCCATAGGTAAGACTCTACATTTCCCTGTTATCACATGCACCCCATGCCCAAATATTTACCCCATGCCACCTCATACACTTACATGACTTGGACTAAACTCCACCTGGGAAACACCCTAAACTTAAGGGGGATTAGCCCAATAGGACACCCTGAGACCCTCTCCAAACCTAACTTGTCAAATTGCATAATGTCTTTGAGCATTTGTTTGGGGTTAAGGGGGGCTTGATGCACATGTTTGGGTAATTCAATTACTGGATGTGATTTATATGCAATAATTGAATTACACCTTGTGACTTATGAACCCCTGGAGGGCGTACTTGTTGTTCCTGCAAGACCTTGCCCGGTGGACAGGTACACATGAGGGAATGATTAGCTCGAACCTTCATGAGAGCTCAAATCCCACAGATGGACACTGAAACCCCAGCTAGGGGGTAAGAAGAGATTGAAGGATAGTACCATGAAAAAGGAAGTCGTTGCTTTTGGAGGCACTCTGGCAAGCCTTAAACGGACGAGCCCTACCTTCATTCACTTGGGCGATGGCCTTAGGAGGCCTAGCGACCATCCACCTAGCCCATGATATCATATTGGAGGGGCTAGGGTTTCATGCAGTGATGCTCCAGTGAAAGAAGGAAATTTGCACAACGTTTTGGCAGGAGGTGGTGAGATTAATCCCTAGGAGGGGCAACATCCCATCATTAGAGGCAAGACACCCACCATGAGAGCTCAGCGTCACCCTAGAAAGGGCATGACGTCACCCTACTAGGGTTTTATTATTGCATTTTTTGTAAAATTTGATTTTTGTAGTGAATGTTTAGGGTCGGCCCTGATTTTTGACCTAAAATTAATTAAAGGTCAAATTGTTGTATAAATAAACACAAAGTGACATTCATTTTCATCATAACTCATCACACGCAAGTGGTGGACTGAAATTTTCGCCCTCTTTAAGGGTCATTGGCTAAAATAACTAGTGCGCATCTCTTGGGAGATCTTTATGGTGGTGTATTTTGGCATTTTTCATGGTGGAATGGTCTTCAACTAGGGTTTGACTTGATTATTCTTGGTGAGGTAAGTAGAAAATCTGCATTTTTATTCATGTAATGGATGTTTGTGGTAAAATTTACTTGTTTCATGTCTAAGATTATGAAATTGTTTGTTTAAAACCCTAGGGGAGAAACAACAAATGTTTCTTTCTCCCTACGACTCTTCTACTAGCTTGATCTTGCCAATTATACATTTTTTTGGAATGATTATTAGAGCCCTAAAGTGCTAGCTCTCTGGTAACGTCACTCTAATCACCAATTACTTTTCTTTCAAAAAAGCTAAGGAAGGAAGGTACTCTAGGGCCTAGAAGTGCCTACTCTCTAGCAAGACCTCCCTTAAAGACTTAGATGCTTGAGGCCTTGAAATGCCAACACCTCTTGCATCTACCTCTTCCCTTAGATAAGTATTATCATTATTTTATTTCCCAAGTGATATTGTTACTATTATTGACTCCATAAAACCCTAAAGGCACTGGTTTCTATACTCGTGTGGGTGAATGAGATCAAAACAAACTTTCAAACTATCCTCTTGAAGCTCTTACTAACACTAACAGCCACACTGTTGCTGCAATAATCGCTGCTACAGCCTTTATTTTGCATCCCTAATAAGCATACTAACCTAAAAAACTACCCAGAAATTTGCGCTAGCCTAGGTGCTATCACCCAAGGCACTAATCTTCCCTTTGCTATCATTCCAAGTGCAAAATTATGAAGGTTGTTGAAGGTTGTTGTTGCTGTTGTAACTGTTGTTACAGCCATCATTACAGCCCCTTAACAGCCCTTAAACTGTCCATAAAACCACCCAGGCACTTGTACTAGGCAAACTACTATCATTATATGCTAAAGTGTTTGTTTAATTGCCTAATTTAAGTACTTTTCTGAAGTGGTTTTGTTGCTGTCATCATTACTTAGTTTACTGCTGTAATAAATATTTTTGACAGCCCATTGAAGTCACTTGTTAACTTGTTTTAAATCTTGGAATTGTAAGTGACAAAAGTGCCATCAATTTGTAAAAGTCTTTATATCATTCTTGTCATTATAACTTGCAATTTCCGGACATATTGTTGCTGCTATACATTTATCTTTTCATGCATAAGAGCATTTTGGTAGCATATCTTCTATTTTGAAGTCATTAATTTGAAACATTGATATCATTGGTTATTGCTAACGTTTGTTGTTTCATTGGTGAGGGGCAAGTATCATTCACCTTGAATTTCTCCTTAACCCCAAACAATACCAAGTGACTTCTTCCTTTTGAGTGACTTAGAGAGAGGGGTGGGTTTTACCTTTGTCTTATCTCCCTTCATCAACCAACAAGGTCTTGGGACGTCTCCCTTGGAGTAAGTTTCTTCTCCTTCGAAATAGAAAGAGGTATCCTATTGGGGTGACAGTGATAAAACTACCTTCGTGTTACGTCAATCTAGGCCTACTTGCCTTGAGGCTTTAGGCAAGTATAGATTGTGTGATAACATTTTTGGCATCGTTGTCGGCGAACATCGAGTCAATTTTCCTCAAACGACACTTTTTTTATAAGCCTTTATCCAAAGCCTTCATTTCACAAAGCTTACCTGGCGACTCCACTGAGGGTGATCCCCTCATCCCTTTGATAATCTCAAGGAGATTGTCTAGTGACTCCACTGATGACGACCCGTAGCAGACGTCAATACACACCTTATTATCATGTAGTTCCTATTATCCCCATGGCCCCTCCTAAATGGGCCCCCGAAGAACTCTTCAACCCTTTGGACCTGGCTAATATCAAAGGGGGCTTACATGATCTACCTAAGGATGTCGATTCATGGATACCCAAGTTTTCCAGAGAGGCAGGAGTTTCTGGCAACACACATTGGACCAAATTTTGTGAAAACTATGACTTCCATCAGTCTGGGAAAGAACATCTTGACATATTCATGAAACTTTTCCTTGCCTCATTTATTGGATATGCTAGGAAATGGAGCACTAACCTCCCAAGCAAGAGCCTCACAACCTGTGAAGATTTAGAACAAGTTTTCTTGCAAAGGTGGGGTGTGATGGAATATATGGCCTCCCTTTACTCACAATATCTCAAAATTTGCAAACAAGACGATGAGATTGTTAAGGAATTTAATGATAAGTTTAATACCTTGCTTGGTCGAATTGATTCCGATTTTCAACCAAAGAGCGTTATTCTTGGACAGTACCTCAATTCTTTTGAAGGAAACTTCCAATCCCTACTCAGGAACCAATTCCAACAAACCTTAAGGAGGCACAAGATGGTGCTTGCTGGATTGAAGAAAATCTCAAATGGTGTGATCCCATTCCCCAGGTCAATCTTCTTCAGGACCAAGATGATGTCCTATGGTTCAATGAGGAAGATGTTGAGGAAGAAGAACATGATTTCCCAGAGATACTAGAGGTAAACGATGAGATTAAGTTAGGCGTTCCCCCTAAAGGGACTGGTACTTAAAAGAATGGGTTCTCAAAATGAAAGATGCCTCAATTTTTTCAGAACAACATGAACCCTCTGAGGATCTAGGTACCTCTGAAGAAATCACTGAGTTGGAAAGGGCACTATCACAAGCCCAAAAGCCTCCTATGAGACTTCCTCAAAATACTAGTCAAACAATAAAACCTCATGCTCCAAAAGAACAAATGTATTCAAACACCTTGGATCTACAAAATGTTGTGAGGCAAGAAGATGATCCTAAGTCCTTATCGTGCAAAGACTCCCATTTTGAACGTGATCGCCCGAAGGCTACTCATGAGAAACCTAATTATGTAGATTCCATCTTACCTTGTTTCCCCAAGAGTGCCCCAATATCACACCAAAGCAAATCCAAGAAAATCAAGACATGAGGAAGCCTAGGATTGAGTGCTTGAGCCAAACAAGTGAGGACTCAAGGGTGAAGCTTGGAGAGCCCCAGGTGTATGTTGAGAATCTACCCCAACCTTTCCCAAAACCTAGCAATGATAGGACCAACCTAAGCACTAGTATGGCCTATATCTTACAAAAGGTCAAAAGGATTCGTGGAATGTTGGAAATCCCTTCTTTGACAAAATGGACTCCGGATGACCAACAATTGTTCGAAGAAACTTCCACACTATTACAAACTGGTCATTTTTAGCAAAATGAACAAACACCCTTGCTCATGTCCTTGCTAATAGATGACCTATGTCTTCACAACTGCATGCTTGACTCCAAGTCATCTGTTAATATGATGACTTTGAAGGTTATGAACCAATTAGGGTTGGAAGTTACAGGGCCTTATGCCAATGTTTGTGGATTTGAGTCAAAGGGCATCAAGGTCTACGACTTGATGGAAGGTCTTGAAGTCCACCTTACTGACGACCTTGATTTCCCCATCATAATGGACGTCGTTGTTGTTCATGTACCTAACACCTGGGGAATGATATTATCTAGGGAATGGGTTGCTACTTTAGGCGGAAGTCTACAGATGGACTTGTCCTATGCAACTACCCCCGTCGGGGCCCAAGATTGTATCACTTTGCATAACAAGCCAAAGAGGATGGAACACATTGAAAGATGTAATCATGGACATAGTAACTACAACTTCGTAGATCCCTGCTTATCTCAAGACTGGACTGCTCTTCCCTTTGTAGAACAAGACAATACTGATGAGATAACATGGACCAAGGGAAAGGGTGAAAAAACACAAGGACAACATTACACAAGGTAATGAGGAGACGTTACATTTGCACAAAACATACATAAGGGATAATGCTTTGGTAGAATCCCACCCCATCGTTATGGAGCAGGAGAGAGATACAAGTTGGGGTGATTATCCTGACGATGCCTCTAACCTCTCTAAGGACTGGGATGACTATTCTTCTACATAAGAGGATGAAATTGACAATTTGATAAGGTTTAGAAGGAAAGGAGTTGGCTTCGTCAAATGGAAGGGGGATGATGAACATTTGTTGACTGAACCAAACCAAGAAGATGTACTTCCTACAGAACTCCACCCCCTTCCCTCAACACAATACACCGGAATACAAGGAGTTGATTCCGAAGGAGGGGACTACAATCAAGGAGATTTGGTTTTAGAGTGGGATACAAAAATGGGGGGGGCTAACAACATTAAGGGATGCACAAAGTTTTGGCTTGGACCCTTCAAGATCAGAATGAGGTCAAACAATGATTCCTACTATTTGTCCACGATCGAAGGGAGGAAACAACCATTGCCAATCAATGGGCATCTCCTCAAACCCCATCATGGGGAAGAGGCTTGACTTCACAAGTAAGTATAGGTAAGTTAGAGTAGGTAGGAATTTGCATCCATTGTACATACCATTGCATATCATGTTAGCATAGTTATAGTTGCAATTTTCATACGGTCTTGATTCATTATGTATATATGTATGCTCATAATCATATGTTAGACTAGAGATGGTTTTATTTGTTTATTTTATCATATATGGACAAGGGGTGATATCACCACCCTAAGGATTGCTAATGTCTTTTCTTGAGATTTAGCAACACAGGTCATACCAGAGATGCTGAGGTTCTCATGTTCTCTACGATGAGCACATGTCCTCGAGTTGGAGCCAGATGTTATCACATAGCCTAGGGATAACTAAGGAGATCACGTCTCGAGGCCGACAGGTCCTAGAAATGGAGTACCGAGAGCTAGACGACTTAAGCATGGCCCCGGAGGGCCCCTCTTTTCTTCAATGCAATCCACATATCACCAGCAACAATATCCATCACACCAACCTGGTCCTAAAGTAGCAGTGAGTCTTGCTCTATGAGGTAATAAATCTCGGTATCATGGTATGTATCACTCTGATTTTTTAAGCACTTGAACATGTTGTATTAAATCCTTCTTCATTTCATGACGTTTGCTTGGAAATTATGCTCTTTGCCTCGTTCAAACCTAGAAGGGTGACACAGTGCCCTAGTAAGTTGATTTCCCTTTAGGATGGGTTACTACTGGGCGGATCTTTGAAGAGTCATCGTTCGTTCCCTCCATACTTACCACTTTCCATCTTTGTTCCTTCCATCTCCCCTTTCCTTTTTGGGCATTGGGATTGGCTACACTAGGAAGGGTTGTACCTTACCTCATGGGAAGAAGGGGCTAAAGGCCCAGAGGGTAAAAGTAGTTGGCAAGAGTTAAAAGCTAAATCTGAAACCTTCGAGATGCTTCGCCCAACAATCCCCGAGAAAGCAATGAAAGGCTTCTCAGTAAGAAAAGGGGACCTACAAGATAACATAAACACTCAAGGTACTAGTTGATGGATAGGAGGTCTCATCACGAGTCGGCCTATTATGACCATGGGCATGTAGCGGTATGACATTACCACCTATCTGGTCACCAAACCAGGGTAGTGGCTATTGGTGGCATAGCCAAGAGAAAGGGGGTCTCATTACAAGCCAACCTTCTCATTTTCGTGAAATGTTTGTGGATAACACTATCACCTCTGGTCATCAAGCCAGGACAGTGGCCCTCAGCTATTCCCTTGTAGCACAAGAGCAAAAGATCAAAAGAAATAAAGCTAAGAATAAATGGCAATGAATGGGCTAGGAAACAATTGCATCCAAGACAAGGTGCAGCTCACCCTCCACAAAGGCACCCATAGGTAAGACTCTACATTTCCCTGTTATCACATGCACCCCGTGCCCAAATATTTACCCCATGCCACCTCATACACTTACATGACTTGGACTAAACTCCACCTGGGAAACACCCCAAACTTAAGGGTGATTAGCCCAATAAGACACCTTGAGACCCTCTCCAAACCTAACTTATCAAATTGCATAATGTCTTTGAGCATTTGTTTGGGGTTAAGAGGGGCTTGATGCACATGTTTGGGTAATTCAATTATTGGATGTGATTTACATGCTATGATCCTTGTGACTTATGAACCCCTGGAGGGTGTACTTGTTGTTCCTGTAGGACCTTGCCCGGTGGACAGGTACACATGAGGGAATGATTAGCTCGGACCTTCATGAGAACTCAAAGCCCACAGATGGACGCTGAAACCCCAGCCAGGGGGTAAGAAGAGATTGAAGGATAGTACC
Organism: Picea engelmannii; assembly: GCA_009831015.1. NCBI lineage: Eukaryota > Viridiplantae > Streptophyta > Pinopsida > Pinales > Pinaceae > Picea > Picea engelmannii. The sequence goes on from ML801012.1 coordinate 445,859, forward strand.
ATGAAGAAGGAAGTCGTTTCCTTTGGAAGCACTCTGACAGGCCTTAGACGGACGACCCCTACCTTCATTCACTTGGACGATGGCCTTAGGAGGTCTAGAGACCATCCACCTAGCCCGTGACATCATATTGGAGGGGCTAGGGTTTCATGCAGTGATGCTCAAGTGAAAGAAGGAAATTTGCACAACGTTCTGGTAACAGGTGGTGAGATTAAGCCCTAGGAGGGGCAACGTTCCATCATTAGAGGCAAGACGTCCACCATGAGAGCTCAACGACACCCTAGAAAGGGCATGACGTCACCCTACTAGGGTTTTATTATTGCATTTTTTGTAAAATTTGATTTTTGTACTGAATGTTCAAGGTCGGCCTTGATGTTTTACCTAAAATTAATTAAAGGTCAAATTGTTGTATAAATAAACACAAAGTGACATTCATTTTCATCATAACTCATCACATACAAGTGGTGGACTGAAATTTTTGCCCTCTTTAAGGGTCATTGGCTGAAATAACTAGTGCGCATCTCTTGGGAGAGCTTTATGGTGGTGTATTTTGGCATTTTCATGGTGGAATGGTCTTCAACTAGGGTTTGACTTGATTATTCATGTAATGGATGTTTGTGGTAAAATTTACTTGTTTCATGTCTAAGATTGTGAAATTGTTTGTTTAAAACCCTAGGGAGAAACAAAAAATGCTTCTTTCTCCCTACAACTCTTCTACTAGCTTGATCTTGCCAATTATAAATTTTTTGGAGTGATTATTAGAGCCCTAAAGTGCTAGCTCTCTGGTAACCTCACTCTAATCACCAATTACTTTTCTTACAAAAAATCTAAGGTACGCTAGGGCCTAGAAGTGCCTACTCTCTAGCAAGACCTCCCTTAAAGACTTAGATGCTTGAGGCCTTGAAATGCCAACACCTCTTGCATTTACCTCTTCCCTTAGATAAGTATTATCATTATTTTATTTCCCGAGTGATATTGTTACTATTATTGACTCCATAAAACCCTAAAGGCACTGATTTCTATACTCTTGTGGGTGAATGAGATCAAAACAAACTTTCAAACTATCTTCTCAAAGCTCTTACTAACACTAACAGCCATACTGTCGCTGCTATAATCACTGCTACAGCCTTTATTTTGCAGCCCTAACAAGAATACTAACCTAAAACACTACCCAGGAATTTGCGCTAGCCTAGGTGCTATCACCCAAGGCATTAATCTTCCCTTTGCTATCATTCCAAGTGCAAAATTCTGAAGGTTGTTGAAGGCTGTTGTTGTTGTTGTAACTACTGTTACAGCCATCATTACAGCCCCTTAACAGCCCTCAAACTGTCCATAAAACCGCCCAGCACTTGTACTAGGCAAACTACTATCATTATATGCTAAAGTGTTTGTTTAATTGTCTAATTTAAGTGGTTTTGTTGCTGTCATCATTACTTAGTTTACTGTTGTTATAAATATTTTTGACAGCCCATTGAAGTCACTTGTTAACTTGTTTTAAATCTTGGAATTGTAAGTGACAAAAGTGCCATCAAATTGCAAAAGTCTTTATATCATTCTTGTCATTATAACTTGCAATTTCCGGACATATTGCTGCTGCTATACATTTATCTTTTCATGCATAAGAGCGTTTTGGTAGCATATCTTCTATTTTGAAGTCATTAATTTGAAACATTGATATCATCGGTTATTGCTAACATTTGTTGTTTCATTGGTAAGGGGCAGGTATCATTCACTTTGAATTTCTCCTTAACCCCAAACAATACCAAGTGACTTATTCCTTTTGAGTGACCTAGAGAGAGGGGTGGGTTTTACCTTTCTCTTATCTCCCTTCATCAACCAACTACGTCTTGGGACGTCTCCCTTGGAGTGAGTTTCTTCTCCTCCTAAATAGAAAGAGGTATCCTATTGGGGTGACAGTGATAGGACTACCTCCATGTTACGTCAATCTAGGCCTACTTGCCTTTAAGCTTTAGGCAAGTATAGATTGTGCGATAACAAGGCCATTGAATATTTTGTTGCATCTCCTCACGAAACACTGATGAAGATTCTTCTTATGTTTCCATTAAAGATCAAGAGATACCTCAAGATTCGATTGAAAGTCAAAAGCATGAGAAGAACTTAACCAATGACCTTGATGGTGAGAGCATCCAAGCATCCGTCCCTTCTCCTCCGCATTAAAGAAAAGGTTTTATATGTTACACTCCCTTCCAAGTTTTTGAGTTTTATGACACATCCTTTAGTAATTTAGAAAAGGAAAATCTAACCGATAAACCCTTGTTTGATGAAGAGCATGACAACAAAGTAATTGAAAATATTGATGCTCTTCTCCATATTGAAAGACATAAATAGAATATAAGTTCTTTTTATTTTGATGGGGATCCCATTTATGACACAAATAATGATGGTTCTAAAATTAAGATTGCAGATATTTTGACTTGTGGATAGCCAAACACAATCAAGGAATGTAAAAATTACTTCATGATGCATCAGCAGCCATGTCATCCCACCAATAAGGTTGATTTACAAGTACATAAATGGGATTTTCATGGCCAGATAACAGCAGAAATTTTTCAGCAATGGATGTCCCCAACTCATGACTCTCTTATGCATGATAAGTCATCAGGTAATAACAATCTGGAGGCTACAATATTTTGTAGACAGCAGCATGTTCAATCTTGGGTATATTGCAGGAATTTTCAGCCTCAAATGCAAGGGTAGCTAGCCATAAGTCATGGGTTTACAATTTTTTTCATATCTGATTGGTTTTCTTATACTTCATCTATATATATATGATTAAGAGCAGCAACGAGGGGTAGCAATCTTCTTGTAGGTTTCTATTGGAACCGCCCTCAAAGCCCCGCTTGCTTGATGGTTTGATTAGTAATAGTGATAAATTGCCCTATACTTGTATCAAGGAAAATGATTACATCAGTCCCATCCACCTTTGGATTGAAGAAGCTTACAACAATACAGGTCAACATCTGCATGCCTTCGTTCTTCTCACGCGCAATCATGATCCTACTTTAGTTTTGGGCCGAGGAGTGATGGAGATTCCAGCATATGTTTACTTGATGCTTGATGTCATTGTTTTGGTTTTAATTAAGCACAAAGGTAAATTTCATGGTATTGATGAACTCATCAAATGGTTACATTGGATTTATGATTTTACTTAGCATGTCATGTTTCCTATGTTACAGTAGGGTAGGATGAATAAGCTCTTTAACATGAGCACTAGATATCTTGTGTGTTTTATTTACTTTATTGATTTCCACATCTTAAATTTTGTTAGATGATGCTCACATGTTATATATTTTCCTTTGAGACATGATGCTACTAATTGATCATTGGTTTCCATTTTCCTTTATGCGTTGATTTATTGTTATTTTATGGAAGGGACAAGGCACTCGTGTCTCCATCCCTCCCCTGTATTTGACATTCATCTAGTGAGAATGTTTCAAGATAATAGGGATTTTGCATATTCTAGAGTTCTCACGCACTCTCGCATAGAGAACATGTCTTTGTGTTGGAGCCAGTTGTTATCCCTCAATTTCACTTCGGTGTACCTAATTTTCTTTGTTGTGATCCATCATATAAGCAAATCTTATGCCTATCTTGATGATGTCAAAGATCAAAGTACCATGATCAGATGTGCCACCACGATGACTTGTACTATTGTATCATGGTCAGCCAAAAGTGTGACCATTTGTATCCCATGTATAGTATTGGACCATGCTTAGATGATCTATGTAAAGTGCTTTTTTTATCTCAGTGGTTTCCCTAGACCCTTTGTGGTTTGTCCTGACCTGTCCTCTTAGTTCCCATTTCCAGATAAACCCTACTCTTATAGATCTGCTAATATCACTTGGAGGTCATTTATGGCTAGGGTAAGTATGTGGGGGTCTTGGAGTGGATCTACTATGATACATGACTTATGGAACCCCTAGGTTTTTTCACTTTACCCTTATGTAGAAGTGTTTCTCATGTATTGTAAAGGTTGTCATGTCTATACAATACACTTATCTTATGCCTAAGCATGAATCCCCTTATGTATATGTCACACTTTGGCCATAGACTCTTGGCATGTATCTATCTTCTGAGATCACTCTAAAAATTCTCATGCAGGAACACAATTCCCGACGCACTTTCACAATTCTCGTCATAGTTCACAATAACTAGAAACTGGTCAAAATGCCCTAGGCAATTTGGGGTTTTTCTTCATGCATTGGACCTCTCATGCCATGCCACATCCCGGATTTTCAGGCACTCGGCTTATTCACACAATTGGAGGCATATATTACATGGTTTTATGAGTCAACTGCCTTGGAGGATGCATTTCCTAGTCATTTAATCTCTTACTTGGCACGTGTGGACCTCCCTTGACTTAAGGACATGGATGACATGATTTGTGGGGGAGTTCATACCTTGGAGGCCTCTCATCTAGTCATTTGAGCATACTTTTGGTGAGTTGTCAATTCTTTTTTACCTTACTTGTGCCACATGTGCAGACTTTCTACTCTTTGAGGATAGACGTTGGCACTCTTGTTGACTATTCTTCATGGGAGAGGTATCTTGCCATGTTTTGAGGAAATCATCTAGCATTTGAGAGAGACATTGAGCACTCTTGGACCTCATTTCGACCTTTATATTGAAGCACCTCCTCTCCTGAGGGAAATATTGTACATATGGCACATCTATCTTTGTATTTTATGTAATTCTTGACTTGGTCTCCACTAGTTAGTTGGAAGACATGTCAATTGTTAGATATCCTAGGCTAGATCTAAGGAGATAGAAAATATTTGAATGAGATAGTTGATGAAGCCTCCTCTATAAAAGAGGATCCTCCTCTCATTCTAATCGGTTGTTGTTGGCTACTCTTGAGAATACAATTTTGTTGAATATCTACCTATTGAGGTCTTGGAGTCAATTCTTGGAGCTCTCTTATCTTGGCTTTCTATTTTGGCGCATTAAAGGTTGATTGTGCATGCTCAAGACTACTACAAGCCTATAAGGTCGATCCATTTGAGGGGTAAGATTACCACTTGGAGGGAAGACATTTTGGGGTAAATCTTCTTCTTGTGTTAGTTTTGATATTTTCTTAACTCCTTGTTATGTCTATCCTTTGGGACCCTAACAAGGGTATTGGTATTTTTATCAAGCTATAGTTGATGTTGTTGGTGGAGGTGCTCCCTTTGGGACGCCTTCTAGTTGGGCCTTGGTCTCCACAATTTATCTTGATTAAATAGGAGACTACTCTTCCCTTTAGGTTCTGTTGACCACCTATTCAACTAGAGGGTCAACTCCATGTACCATGAAGATATGCATCATCAGATGCTACCAAGTTAGAGACTATTTGGTTCTGCAAGGCATTTTTGGCCTCCAGCACATATTTTTGTAATTGGAATTTTCGCTCCCCTGCGTGGGATAATAATGTAATAGGTCTACATGGATCATAATTAGGTCAATTACCTTAGGATTTCTACATTAGGAGAGTTCCTTTCACTGAGTGTTTTTTTCCTCAAGTTATTAATTTGGCCTAAGCAGCCTTATTAATTTCCCTTGAGTTTTTCACTCCCACAAATAATTCCTCCAAAGTGGTGAAAGGCGTTCTAATGGTGTCATCCTCTGGTAGCTAGTGTTTAGGAATGATGTAAATAACCATGTTAGACATCTCTAGAAGTTTTGGGGAATTTCGTCGAGTCTAGATAGGTTTTTTTTAATTAATTAAAATTGCCTAAGGTTGGGTAATTTAATTAATTAATTTTTAATAAATACTGTAAAAACTAGGTCCTTGGGTTTTTGCTAGGGGTATTTGTACTCAAAAGAAATGGAATGAGACCCCCTACACCCTTCTAGCTCAATTGGACAACCTTTTCTAGGTGTTTGTCCATAGGGAGTCCAAGTCATAGTCAAAACAACAATTTTAATTACTAAAGCTTGACATGGTAAAAATGTCAATTTTTGTAATTTTGAGCAAATTGAGTAAAGTAAAGGTGGGAGATGATGAAAAAACACTTTCTTAACCTTTTCCAACCCTCACATCACCCCCTCACCTAGCCATTAAGCAAAAACGTCACTTTCCCTAGAGAGGTGTGTCCCCCTTCTAGAAAGTCTCCAAAAAGTAAAAACAATAATAAAAAAAATTAATGGGAGACTTATTCTATCCCTTGGTGCACCTCCCTAGACCCTACAACTCATCATTTGATTTGTCAAAGCCTTGCCAACTCACTCCAACTCATTGCCACTTCATCCATCCATGCCAAAACCCTAGAGTTGCGCCCCCCTTCTTGAGATTCTCACTTTGACTTGGGTTTTGACACTTGGCTCTCATCCAAGAGGGGTAGCTTTGCCTTCCCAAGTATAAATAAGAGTCCTCCCTCACTCATTTCCAGACCATATCTTGAGCTATTGTTATGCTACCAATTTCTTCCATCATCCCTCTCTCATCTTCCATTTTGCTTTCACTCATCCTTGCTCTATTTTGGAGAGGAGCTTGGAGCAATTAGTTGCTGCAACCTCCTCATTTGGGTAATAAGAAAGAGCTTTGGAGGACCTTGGTGAACATGAGATTTTGTCTTGGTGCACATGCTTTGGAGGTGATCTTGTTCCATGTGATTTTTTTTTTGTGAGATCTAGAGTAGATATCTAAAACAAATTAGTTTGTTTGGATAGATCATACAATAGTGTAGTTGTAGATCTACTTGACTAGGGTAGTATGTAGTGCAAATTAGTTTGTATTACTTGTTTATCTTATCAACTATTTGCTCTTATCTCACATTGGCTTCACAAGTTGCAGGTTGCTTCAAGGGTTTGTAAGGTTGGCTTCAAGTTGGAAGCTCTCCTTCATAACCTAATATAAACTCCTCTCTTTCTTAGTTTTCTTTTCTGCTCATACATATCAGATTTTGGTTTGCTAACACTCTTAGATAGGTCAATATATCAAACTCATTTTCTGAAATTTTTATGCAAAAAATTTATGTTGAAAAACTGAAATTTTCTTAACTTTTTTGTGTGTTTGGCAACATTTCCAGCAAGCAATAGCTTGTTGTTTTTTGCAGGTTCTCGCCAAATCTAGGGGAAGGGATGCCCATTTTCAGCCACAAAACACACAAAGGACCCCTCCTTTGATTGGGTAACAATTCCCAACCATTTCTCTCTCTTTTCTAAGCATTGTAGCAAGCCCAAAGGGGGTCCCCAAGTGGCTTGCATTCTCTTTTAATTTTCTGCAAGTTCTTTATTCTTTGTCCCACTTGTCATTAGGACAAGGTTGTGTGGCTAGGTTGCTCTAGTTTCGTTTATTCTTTTTCCAACCCCCTTTGGCACAAAATAGGAAGGCTTGCCTCCACCTTGTGCCATTGTGAGTGGTTTGTAGTTCTTTTTTCTTTCAAGTTTTTCTTTCATTCTTTAGTTGCCTACACCTTGGATGTGAAGTTGGCATCAGTGTTGAAAAAGTCGGCATCGGCAAAAAATCGGTGAGGGTCCAGAAAAAATCGTTTCGGCAAAAGTCGGCAAAAAATCGGAAAACCATGACAAACATTAAAAAATACAAAATATATTCACTTTTTCAAAATTTTAAACATATAAAGCAACTACAACTCAAGTATATCAGCTCATTTGCAGTCGTCTTTTTGATGTTGTCATTAGTAATGTTTTCTACATGGATGATAGTGGCTTCAGTAAGATGTAACAGGGTTCAAATGGCTAACAATATACTGTCAGTTGCCATGATTGTGTTACAGTTGATCTTGATGAGACAGGTGCACAGGACAGAGTTCAAAGACAGAGGACAAGCCGGGTGGCCTATCCCAAGCTTGTTGACTGGTCAGTAACCTTTTGGGGACCAAAAGGTCTTTTAGTGGGGAAGTGTGATCCAGAATCGGATCCAGAAGCCTGACAGGGCTCAAAAAGGCTCAAAAATGAAAGTGCTCGGAATCCGACGAAACCAGTGTCATTGCGTCTGTCTCGTCTTCCTAATTCCGGCCATATATTTACTTCGTCAAACGGGCTCCGTATGCGAAAGTTATCGCGTTCTGTCTGAAAACCCAAACAGAGAAAAAAAGGGGATGACTGTACAGTCCGTATAGTGCCACATGGCATGCTGACTGTACAGGTCGTACGGCCATACAGATGACATGGCAACCCCTGGGGACGACACATGGCAGGTGACGGAGCACATGTACGGCAGACAGTTGGACCAATCTATGGGTGACACGTGTCACCACTATAAGGGTGACATGTGGCACAGGATGACATCAGCAGCTGACTGGGTAGGTACGGTGGCAGGGAACGTGGCAGGTGACGTGGACCATCCGACATTTGACACTTGGCAGTTTTTGGTTGGTTGTTGATGTGCCACGTGGCACCCTGTGGTTGGCTCTCTGATTTATGTAAAAATGGTTGGAGTCCACGGGAGTCGAACCCCCGACCTCCCATAGCATATAGACTAGCAGGGTCGGGCTAGCCAGTCCGCCCTCACTTGGTTCTTAACAGTCATATGTTAAAATTATTATTTGAATTGAATTGAACCGAATTTCGGAGGGGGAAAGGGTTGGGGCTTAGCCCCAGCCCTCGGCACAAATACACGACCGTGACCGCCCATATAATCGGGAGCACGGAGGTTTAACGCGCGGGGGTAAATGGATGGAGCCTGGCCCTCGATTCTCGGGCAGGTCCCATGTGACCCGGGACTTTAATTCGAACAGGGCACGGGTAGCTGTTATACCAACGGTCCTATGACCACGCCACCGAACCAGGAGACGAGGACAGAGGGGCCAGCACTCAAACGATGGAGCGCCCGACCACATGGCCGCCTCCCATATGACCAGGGCGCAAGCCAAAAAGGGGTTGCGCCTAATTTTATACAAATTTTGGGTTTTTGTTGTATAGTTGAGATTTGTATTGATATTAAGCCTGATAATAATGGATTTTCTCCATTTTTAGGAGATATTGGACATTTTTTGAGCCCAAATTTTGGGAGGAAGTTGGAGATGGATAACCAACTTCAAATCTATATAAACCAGGCCTGTTTGAGGCCATGGAGGACAGAAAAAAGCAGATTTATGCTGAAGGGAAGCCAAGCCAAAGCCATTTTTATGCAGGGAAGCTATTGAGGAGCAGACGCTTGCGGGCCATTTCTGGGAGCTCCGGACATCCGTTTTGCGTGCCGTTTTCTTTGCAAGGTTCTAGAGATCTGGAAGAACATGACCAGATCAGTCTTGTAGCCAATTGGCATTGTTGCGATGTACTTTTGAGATTTTGAACAAAAATAAAGAAGCCTCCCCCACAGAGACAAAGGCCCGGAGACGTAGGCAAAGTTGTGCCGAACTCTGTTATCAATTCTCGTGTTATGGTTTGTTGTCTATTATTTCATTTCAAATCTACATATGTGTATATGGCTGTCATAATTCCTCTCTTTTCCTCATTCTTTCATTAAGCTTCTCAATTGGATAATTAACGCATGCAAAATTAAAACTCAACCATAGTCATTAAAAGATC
>ML801012.1:461229-478489 GCA_009831015.1 Picea engelmannii
ACTTAGCTCACGTTTGCAAGTGTGTATAAGGACGGCAACGGGTTCTAGTGTCTTAATCCTAATCCTTAAGGTAAAATAGACCAAATTGGAATATGTTAAATTTCGACAACCCAGCACTCAGCAATTTACTTCTTAGTAAACCTTTGTTGTAATAAACACATTAAGAAAATTTATTGAATAAAAGCATGGTTGAGTTTTAACGATCTAAACAAATAAATTAGCGGAAGCACTACAAGGCAACCATACACATTTGCACATGTAATTTTATGGGTAAAAATCCCTAAGGGAAAAACAATATTAATACAAAATATGGGCTCCCATATGGGATCATGGCCACCTGAGGAATAATACAAAACAACAAAATAGCCTAACCTACCACACCTGGTTGCTACTCCTTTGTTGCCCCTTTGCTCCTTTCCTCAGACCCTGCCCCTGCACACATGGATGAAAGTCCTTCTCCACCCAATCAATGAGATCTAACTATCTCACTCTGTGTGTGTCTCCTCCTATCACTTAGGCTTCCTTTTATAATATTGAGTTTACCCTAAATCCAAAACCCTAGATCTCCAAAGTGATCAATGGTTGAGATTAGATCTCACCTTCACTTTATGATAATGGCTAGGATTTAATTTAATTCACTAAAGCCAAATACTTAGGCATTTGACTTAAATTAAACTCCATCAATTAAAAAGTACATTCACTTTAATAATCGTTTTATTAAAGTGGATCTCTTAAGTCTTGAGAGGCATTAAGGACGACTTGCACATGTTAGACACAAAACCGATGTGGAAGTACTTGTCCAATGCTACAAACAACAACAAGAGGGGCATTCTTCTTGACCCATAAACCCTAGTTGGAATAACGCACTTGTCTTCTCCCAACAACCAAAAAGTCTAAAACTACAAAACCTAAATCCTTTTTTTTTATTTTGTTTTAGAAAGAAATCTAAGAAAAATCAAAGAAAATCATTCATTAGATTTCTTTCCTAGTCTAGCATAAAGTTAATTGCTCATTTTATTTTCTAAACTATAATAAGTGGGGTTTGAGCTTAATTTCTTATCTTGAAACCCTAAAGAGGCAAATCGGCCCATAAGTTTTGTGCTTTGAAGAGTTATTTAGCTTGTTTTGGGTTGATTTTGAAGCTTCTACAAATATGGAAATTGCATAAAAAAAGAAAAAAAAAAACAAATTTGCATAAACCCTAAGCCTAGGTTCTATGCTTCTAAAGAACATTCATACTTAAACCTAGCATCTATTTCAGTTACTAGAAAGCTGAAGGCTGTTACAATTTTATTATTCTTTTTTAGTGGCAATATTTATCTCTAAATTGGTATTAATTGTATATCTTTCATTTGGAGATTATCTTGGTAAATTCTATAGCTAACATTGATAAACCTTAGGGAGAATTTACCTTTCAATTCAAATTCTTGCTTGATCTCATTGATATATTTATTGTGAGCTTGATTCTACGTGATTTGGGTTGCTATTTTGTTGCATATCTTAAAACCCTAGTCAAAACGTCTAAGACATCTTGCTTAAAAGTTGAAATGTTTCTCTTGGATCAGTTTCTTTCTTATTTCAAATCTGGAATTCCGCATTAAATCATTAGTAAAACAGATTTGAAAGTCTAGGACAGCCTTGAGCTTGTCCATAGTTGAGCATATAATTGATTGGCACCTAAAGGCACATCTCATATAGTCATTTTATGCTAGACAACTTCATTCCTTGTGACTCTAATTAGCCTAAAGTGGTTCCTTTTCAAGTAGCCTCTTAAAAGTATTATTTTATTGGGATGTTAATCAATTTAATGCAAATATGAAGTCATTCTTGCATGCAAACTTTATAATCAGATTTGGCATCTATCCACTAGCTCCTAATTCATAACTATTTAAGTGGGTGATTGTGGTTCTATGCTAATGCTATTGAAATATTATCTTAAGCCAAATAACTTGTTGGAATCCTGGTGTCTTTACATTGTCATGTATTTGTTGGATTCATTGAAGTAAATCATAAGCCTGCATAGATTATTCACTAAAGAAGATTTACTTAAGATCTATCATTGATGGATAGAGATACCCCCCTTGTCCCTTGAAGCTGGCCTAAAGTGAAGTGGATATTGCACTGAAGTGATAGCGGTGCAATTTCCATCCTGTTGCCCCAAGGTAGCATCTGTGGTTGGACTTTCCACTTGGATGCTAGTTTCAGCAGTAATAGAGTGCACAAAGAATTTGGAATTAGAGATCATGTGTTTCCTATAGTGAGATTGGAGAAAAGCTCACTAAAGCTTGAAAGTTGTGCCAAGCTTGCACCAAGATATTGATATTGCATATAAGCTCGCATTGCCTACTAACATAAAAGCCCATAATGTGTTTCATGTATCTTTGTTAAAGAAGGTGTATGATCTTAACCATGTCATTGATTGGGATTTGATCTAGGTGGTACTCGAAGGAGAGTTCCACCATCTTGCATAGTCAACTGTAAAGTCACTTTGCTCTGAAACAAAGCCATCGAACATAAAGGTCCAATGGGCATGTTACAATCCCAATGAGGTGACATGGAAGTTACAGGATGCTATGCAGGAGGCATACTCATTTTTGTTTTGCACTAAGACCAGTGCTAATTAAGGAGGGGGGAAATGTAATACCCTGATTTTGACCCCTAGATTATGCAAGTGTATATTTAATTAAACTTGGCTAGATCCTAGACAAACATGGTTTTATGTTTGAAGCATGACATGATACATTGACTATTCACCAAGCAGATATTCATTCCCACGGTGTCTGTTGGTTTTGTATGCAGGTATATTTTGATCATATCAATAAAACTATTAAATGGCTGCAAGTGCATTATATAAAGGGCTCTGAGTTGATGAACGGGGAAGAAAGGGGACTTAGGGGGCTAAGAGAAAAATAAACAAATTTTATTGTTGCCCGCCTTTTATCCAAAGTTCTCCAAACTTTATCTATGTCAATTAATTATTGACCAACTTTTGGAATTAACTATCCAAGTTAAGATACATGGGCTTCTTGAGAACGCAAATGGTGCCAATGCATGCATTATAATATAATATTTGATTTTCACCATGCAAGGCTAACTCTTCCATAAGGTCGTTCATTTTTCTAGACTCCCACTCTACCCATACCTGGTTGTTCCTGTCATTTCCTTTCAGAGATGCTACATGCCTATGTGATAACCATGACCAAAAATACCTGTAAATATTGGAAAAAGATTAGCCATTGCTAGCAACTGGAAATCCATAGTTCCCAGCAGAAGAGATTCCCTTGCCTGCACTAGAGCACTAGAGGGAAAGGGTTTTGCCTAAGGGACTGCATTGCAGAGAAGGGAATTCCTTTCCTGGTGTTGTGTAGGGCTGAGAGGGGACAGTCTAACTGCTTGAATATGGATTGCTAGCCTGTAGTAATTCACCCTCGTTAACTCATAGCCCTAGCTTGGAGGTGGCCTCTGTGTTAGAGTGCTTACGATTGGGTGGAAAAACATTTTCTTGCAACCAGATGGTGGTGAATTTTCCAGAAAAGATAAGTCTCTAATCTTGCTTCTTGTTAATTGTTGTCATTCCTTATGCTATTCATCTCTGTTATGAATTATCTGAATGCAATGGATAAATTAGACAATATTTACAAGGTTTACCAGTAATTTCTAGGATGCCTAGATGGTATGAATGCTTGTCCTTGTGTTTAGTCCATCTGTTGGTAATTGCCTTTCATATAAGAGGAATTGTCTTTGTCGCTAAACCTATTAGTATAGTTGGGTAAAAAAGAACATGTTAGTCTTGTTTACCTGCTGCTAATGATGTGCTTTCTCATATATATATATATATATATATATTCATTCTCTTGAATCAGTTATATTTGCATAGTAAGCATGTTGCATGAGAAAGGATGTGTGAATGAAAGTAAAGAATAAATTCTGCAAAAAATGTAATTCTGAGTGTAATTAGTATTTACTGTGCATTATTTCCATCATAGTATGCATCAGTAGATCATTTATTTTCTTCCCAAGTCAAATTGAGCCTTGCTGGTAAAACCGGTGATGATGGAAGGAAGAAATTTTGAAGTGGGCACTTCAATGACCGGGCCTGGGTACTGTACATTTTAAGCCTCAGAGTTCTTGGAACCCAATCTAGTAAAGGACGAGATCAAACTTATCTGTTCATGACTAAGAAAATGGTTAAAGGATGTTTGAAGAACTTTATTGAGTAAGAGGCACCCAAAAAAGTACAAAAGGGCTTAAGAATTTAACAATTACTTCCTTTTACATAAGCAGGTTCCAAAACAACAAATAAAGTCATCCCAACCCATATAAGAAACAACATGCAACTTACCCCGGTGGGTTAGCTCAAGTGGTTGAGTACTGTTAATTACAAGCAGGTGGTCACGGAGTCAAATCCCCAGGCTGGCTGCTTCTGTAGGTATTATTGGGCCTCACTCGATGTCCCCGCCGGGTTAGGTTACCAAAAATGTAACCAGCTGGCTTACCTCCCATACCATCCTCGAAATGAGGGGAAGTACCTGGAGGGTTTCCCGGGATGTGTATTCCATCAAGGAAAAAAAAAAGAAACAACATGCAACTTCAATTACTCAAAGAAAAACATTCTGACCCAATAATGCAGTCTATGTCTCTCTATCCTTCTAGCTTCTTCAGCTGGAAAGAAAAAGAATGTTTACAACCTGCAACTCTAAAATCATAGGCCAGGCTGCTTTTCTGAAAGCACAAGTTTTGCAAGAATTGAAATCTCACCCAAATCTAAATAATAAGGCAGCATAGATATGGAAGGAAGATTTACATCTAGTAAATTTCTATAGGAGACTACAATACTACAGCTGATATTCACTTCATTCAGGACACTATACAGGCATTTGGCATGAGAATTACCTGGGGTCAATTTTGGCATCTGTTATATGCATTGCACTTCCAATTATACGAGAGGCAGCATCCTTGAATGTTTGCTCTAATGCCTGCCCCTCTGTTCCAAATTTCTGATTACAAACAAGTTAACATTACTAAATCATATTACACGGCTTATAACTCTACTGGATGATGCATAATAATCATCAAATTTTAACAGTTACTGAAGTCTATGAATTACACTTTTCCATATCTTTTTAAAATGCCGACATATGCTCAGACATTTCTTGTCAAGAGGCAGTGGATTTCAATAAGAATAAGAACCACTAATGGATTATATTGTTTGTATATGCTAGAAGGGAAGAAGTGATTATATACTATAGTTGATAGACTAGGTCAATGTCAAATTTATTCACCTCAGCCGCAACCAATACTGCATAATAAATATCATGGACAATTGACTCTCTGTCATAGTGATCTTTCGTCATTCTTGATTTTGCCAGAAAGTCCTGCATGCTCTGATAGAAGCTCCCATTCTCAAAATCTCCATATTTTGAGCATTCATTGCATACTGAGTTTCCCAGGATCATGACTGCATCCAGAGGCACGCTACTTTTTGCAGGGTCTGCCTGTTGGATTCCAAACATAACAACCAGAGGGTCAAGACAAAGTAATCGGTTTCTTCTTCTTTCTTTAATTGCCGTATAACAAAATATAAATTCAAGATATGAACAGAGGCTCAGTAAACTTACTAAGCGCTTTCCAGCCATTTGAGCTGCGGCTACTAACTCATGCTTGTATCCAGCCATGTACAAAAAGTATAAACGCTGGAATACTGCAAATAAACTCCACAAGAAACCCTAGCTGTCATATTTAAGCTCACAGAGAAGTTATCAATGACTTTCAACTTTTACATAATAAATCAAGTGTCATGATTATAGGACAGCCCTCTAATGCAAAAAAACAGATGGGACTTGTCTTCCAGGTGACTTAGGAACAACAAAAAGGACCATGTTTCTGTTGGGAATGGTAGGGTAAAATTAATTGATGTGTGATTAAACATATTAAACCTAATTTACTAAATAATCATCACATATAAAGATAATCCAATACACAAGAATTGTCGGGTACAAAAGCTCTTAAGATAATATTGATAACGATATGTTTGCTCAAGTGAGTCAAATACAAATGAGGCTTAGGCCTCTTTATAAATAGGTGTTAGGATTACTTATGTGGGGGCCCTAAGCCAAGGTGTGGTGCGCCTAGGGGGCACTCACTCACACCATTATGGTCCACAGCTGACTACCAAGGGTGTATAATACATAACATACAAGGGCCATCAGGACCACAAGTCAAGCATAGCCAACAAATCTGCAACATCCTCCCTTAAGATTGACTTGGGGACACAAATACGGAATGTTGACATAAACAATATTTATGTGCGACCTTTATTAAGAGAGATTGCCTTCTTTCACACGTTATAACTTACAATAAATTAGATAGAAAGAAGGTCAAACAAAGCCTATATTAGTATGACTTTATGCAAAAAGAGAGATAACCACCTTCAAATTGGGAAAATCTGATTCAATCTACAAACATGGCACTATTCCATCAGCCTTTAATTGCACATATATTTGCTACTATTGGAATTGTGTTTTCTTGTTCCTCGCAAATTTCTCCTCTAAGATATCTCTATCTTCTTCAAGTATGCATTTGGAGGAGGAAGAATTTAACCAATGCCATGACATCTTCCCTTGTAAATTTGCCTAGTTAGAGGAATACAAGAGGATTTTATACTACTGATTAGAGAAGGTTCCTTGCCTTGTTTAGTAGATGTGCCAAGCAAAAGCATGCATTGCTTGCATTTGGTCCTTTGTCTAGTAGATGTGCTCAACAAAGCCATGTTTGGTAGATGTATCCAACATGGACAAGGATACTAGCTACTCAGTAGGAAGAAACTCCTCCTTTGACTTGTAAAGGTGTATGGTGAGGGGTTGTCATTGCTGCTGTAGAAAGCTCTTCATTTGTCTTTTCATGTTAAGATATATCTCATTTTGAAAGATTCCCTAGTTGGGCATTAATAGTTTATTAGCTATGTGTCGCCAAGCATCAGAGACAGGAAATGAGAAATGGCAGGAAGGGTGAACAAGTATTGGCGATTTGGGGTTCACTCCTTGCAAAACCATTGGAAATGGGGGAATGCTAGAAAATAGTTTCTAGAAATAAGAAAAAAAATCAAGTAAAATATATCATTTACTGATCAATTCATTATTTCATTTAGACATGAAGCAATAAAATTATAAGTCACAGTTTATAACTTCAATCTCAATGCATAGATAAAAACACTTTTCATTGCAAAATTAAATTTTGAAATCAGTATTCAATGTTCATAATTCATACATGTATTTCGGGATTTAGGAAACAAAATCATAAAAGTTAAAATAGCTAATGCAAAGTCGTAGCTCAATCATCAACATGGATACTATCCTCTTTCCCAACAACAAACAAGCAATATAAAAAGTTTAGAACCTAATTGATACATATCTTGCCTAATGGTGCATTTGCAGATATAAACTCCCTCCTCAATCACAGGCTTCATGGATAATATTATTGCATATGTTGCTTGTTCTTGATGTTTTATGTCATTGTTCAGGGTATGTTGGAGAATGGTAATCTATTATGCTAAGAGACAGTCACCTAAAAGTAGTAATCAAGAAAAGTTTGGTTGCCTCGCCATGATTGATTTTACTGCCAATCTCCTCCCTTGCATGGTTCATAATAAAATCTTATCAGCACTTTATTTATTCCCTACACCTAATACAGACAATAAATGTTTGGATGTATGAAAGCTAATACCCCTTTGATAGCTAAGGTTTGACTAATTGGTTTACTAATTAACCGTGGTTTTGATCTGTTCAAATTAAAATTTCACCTGGAATGGGTCTATAGCCAACTGAGCACTTGTAATCTTATTATAACAGGAACGTATCTGTAAATGTTATAACAGGAATGTATCTGTAATCATCACATTTGCTTGTTTCCAGCTTGCAATTGTTGATGTTTGGAAAACATCGGGAAGACATTCTTCCAGGTATATATATATATATATATGACATGATATTTATAATACAAGGTATAAATATATATGATAAATAAGTAGTTATTTATTATCCAAGGGACACATCCTTTCATGGATGGTCACCATATGTTCTCTATATATGGAACACTCATCATTGTAATAATATATTGATCATATACAATATCATCTCATATAAAAAATCAACATGGTATCAGAGCAAGACTAGGATTGACTCCCTCACGGGAGGGCCCAGGAAAATGAGAGATAGCTTGTGTCTTGTGTGAAGATTTCTAACATCGTCAAGATCATATCCGCTTACTACACTAGGGACTAATTCTTTTCCAAAACTTACTTTGGGCCCTGGCTTCCTGTTGTGGATTAGATTCAACTGCTCAGGAGACGACAGAGAAAGATGACCTCAACCCCTCCCTATCCTCAGGTCAGCCAAACATCTGGATTCACACGAGCATCCAGATACACACTAACTGCCCCAGAAATCAAAACATGGTATATGTATCTGTTCGAGGTCCATCAGTGGAGAGAACGCTATTTGTATCTGCATCTGTGTAGCATGAGATCGCCTTAATCAGCCAGTGGTGGGACAAACACATACATTAGGATTTGAGTTTGTTATTTATGTAATAAGACATGTATGTCATGTGTCAACTTTCCTGTCGTCGAGGGTCCAAGGAGGGTGAGCGACTATATAAATAAGAACGTTGCTCGACTTATAAAGAAATGTCAAGCCCTATCACGAGAATAGGGCGAGCGCTGCCCTATACTTGTGATTGTTATTTTATCCTACTGTAATAATGAAAATGGGGATGCAGATCTCACAAGTATTCCAGTGACATCAACGATGAACCAGGGTTTTGCCAGGTTTTTTGTAGTCGGGAAGATTCCCCCCCTCCACTGATCCATGATACTACCGATTGAGATAGTCGTGAAGGTGAACCATAAAAACATAATTACGGTATCCCTAAACCATACGTACAAAAGAAGCTATACCTGAATCAGCATAAGAGATTCATAAAGCGATCTAATAAATGGCGTAAAGTAAAGTAGAGTCATGATAGGTTTCGGTATTGCCCTTTGTTTCCATGTGGGTTAACATTAATATTTTTTTATGTTAAGAGTAGTTCACATGATGTACCACAAACGAAACAATGTTTGAGAGATTGAGAATATGCTTTCACGACCTCTTCTCAAATTAACTCTATACTGAGCTTGAGAGAAAGTAATCGGGGTTGGGGAGAGTTAGTGTATCAGTGTTGATACGACATTGAATTTAGAATTAAAAAAAAAAACACATCGCTACGAAAGTAGAATTTCCACGTAATGAGTGCATGAGCAAATTGAAATGTAGACTTCATCTTGACGTGCCTCAGATGATCAGATGAAGGAACCAAGACATTGGTTTCACGAGGAAACCTCGATATGTCTTGTGAGACATTGGTTCCATGAGGGAACCTTGATATGTCTTAGACATTGGTTTCATGAGGGAACCTTGATATGTCAAGTATGGTGCAAGATGACTTAGCATGATCAGAATGGGGTCGCAGAGAGGAAGAACAGATCTATTGTTGAGGCAGTCAAGGCGATGATTCATGATCAACATTTACCTATGTTTTTGTGGGCAGAGGCATCCATGATTGTAGTGTATGTTCAAAACAAAAGTCCTCATATGACTTTAAGGAACATGACTCTCGAGGAGGCCTTCACCAGAGTGAAGCCTGACGTTGGGCACTTCGGGATATTTGGGTGTCCAGTATACATTCATGTACTCAAGGAGAAAAGGACCAAGCTAGACCCTTCAGGCAAAAAGGGTACATTTGTGGGGTACTGTGAGTCTTCGAAGGCATACCGGATCTACATCCCTGGTCAGAGACAAATTGAGGTGAGCAGAAATGTTATCTTTGAGGAGGAGGTAGCCTTCAGGAGATCTAGAGGATCTCACATGGAGATTGATAGTGAGAGACAAGAAGAGATGGTGCCTTCTCCCCCTCACCCTCCAGGAGTTTAAAGGGAGACAGTTGAGCCTATTGATCCAATTGATCCCGTTAATCATGTAGCTCCAATTTTCGTTACCAAAGATATTACAGTAGGTCGAAAGAGACCTGCATGGGCTCGTCGGACTCTGCAGGAGGCAGAAGGACATGCAGCTCCTCGTGGTACCTTCCGAGAGAGCAAGAGACCTCAGAGATATTCGTGCTATGCCTCAGCTATGAGCCACATCAATGATTCTGAGCCTTCCTGTTATGAGGAGGCATCTAGTCAGCCAGTATGGAGAGATGCCATGATGGAGGAGTATCAATCCATCATGAAGAATGATGTGTGGGATATTGTTTCGAGACCCGAGGGGAAGTCTTTAGTGACTTCCAAGTGGATCTATAAGATCAAACACACAGCTGACAGGAGCATCGAGAAGCACAAAGCGAGATTTGTTGCTAGAGGATTCTTTCAGGTGGAGGGAATAGATTATGAGGAGACATTTTCTCTTGTTGCTCGATACACTTCTATTAGGACGATTATTGCCCTTGCAGCATCCATGGATTGGAGACTACATCATATGGATGTGAAGACAGCCTTTCTCAATGGAGAGATTAAGGAAGAAGTATACATTGAGCAGCCAGGTGGTTTCGTGATACATGAGGAGTCTCATGTGTGCAAGTTGAAGAAGGCCCTATATGGACTCAAGCAGGCACCTCGAGCTTGGTATGCAAGGATTGATGGACACCTGATGAGTTTGGGCTTCAGCAAAAGTGTTATTGATCCCAACCTATACTACAAGACTGTTAATGGTGAGTCCTTGATTTTGGTCCTCTACGTTGATGATTTATTCCTCATCGGTACAGAGAGCCTTATTGTTGAATGCAAGTATCTGTTGGCCTTTGAGTTTGAGATGAAGGACCTTGGTATGATATACTACTTCTTGGGATGAGAGGTGTGGCAAAGAACTGATGAGATCTTCCTGAGTCAAGGGAAGTACATAGTTGAGATATTGAAGAAGTTTGGGATGTTGAACTATAAGCCCATGGCTACACCAATGGTGACAAATCTGAAGAAACTAAGTGTGTCTTCTTCCGATTTCGACGAGATTGATCCGACCCTGTACAGACAACTGATTGGATCATTGATGTATCTGGTTAACACCAAACCATATATTTTCTATGCAGTGAGTGCACTTAGCCAGTTTATGAGTCAACCAAGACAGACACACTAGATTGTTGCAAAGCATGGGTTGAGATACCTGTGAGGCACAGTTGGACATGGTCTAAGATATACTTCCAATATTGACATGAGATTACAGGGATATACTAACTTTGATTGGGCAGGGAGCACAATGGACAGGAAGAGCACCTCCGGGTGTTGCTTCACTTTGGGATCTGCCATGGTTTCCTGGTGTAGCAGGAAACAGACTTTTGTGGCTTTGAGCACCGCAGAAGCAGAGTACATTGCATTGAGTGTGGCAGTCCACGAAGGAGTGTGGCTTCGCAAGCTCCTTGCAGATTTATTTGGACATGTGTTGGATTCCACCGTTATTCATTGTGATAACCAGAGTTGTGTGAAGCTCTCAGAGAATCCATTGTTTCATAACAAATCGAAACACATTGAGATCAAGTACCATTACATCCGAGACATGGTGCAAAGAAAGGCAGTATTGGTGCAATACCTTCCTACAAATGAGTAGGTTGTTGATGTTCTTACGAAACCCCTTACCAGGACAAAGTTCGAGTACTTCCGTGACAGACTTAGCGTGGCAAAGAATGCCTCCCTCGCTGAGAGGGAGTGTTAATGTTTACAGGTGAGACATTCTCCAGATCGTACTCCTCTGTGACTGAGTTGAATTGATCTATGAAGACACTTATCCGAAAGGGATAAGTGGGTTTGGGCTTATAGCCCAACATTGTGGAGAGCACATGAGGACACGTCAAGGGAGTTGACCTTGACGTCACGCACTATGGGGAGTTGACCCTAGTGTTTCTAGAGGGAGTAGCCTCTAGAAGTCCACATGTGTGACAGATTTTTTGCTACTATCGTGTTTGTGTACCACTAGCGGAGACTGTGTGTCTCTGGACAGTAGTTGTGTGATACTACAATGGTTGTGTATCTCTAGCAGAGACTGTGTGTCTCTAGACAGTAGTTTTGTGCTACTACAGTGGTTGTGTACCACTTGCAGTGACTGCATGTCACCAGACAGTAGTTGTGTGTTACTAGCAGTGGTTGTGTACCACTAGATAGTAGTTGTGTACTGCTATGGATCAACACGATCGTGTTCTATTGGATGGCAATGTAGTAGTTGTATGCTACTAGCTGATTGTCATGGAGACTACCAGATCACTTGGAGCAATTGTGTGTTGCTTGATCACAAAGACTATGACGGATGATTCGAGCTATCGATGGCATGGTAGTAGTTGTGTGCTACTAGTTGATTACAGAGTAGTCAGTGGACTACTAGATGAAGACATCATGGAAAGATACCTCCCTAGCTAAGAGGGAGTGTTGATGTTTCAGCATCGAGCACATATTCTCCCAGGATTGGTCATGGTGGTTTGACTAATGGTGAATGGCCCAAGCGTAGTCTTCAAAGAACAGAAGACTCGATGTGCTAGTGTTCCTCCAGTGTGTGGAAACATTGAGCAGAATTTCACCCACAGGGGTGTACCTATAGTGAATGTCCCGAGTAAGAATCGAGCGAACCTTCTCCTAGATTGGGCTACAGACCAAGGGAGATAGGATACATTTATCACAAAGGTGTACTTGTGGTAAATGGGCCCAAGCGTAGTCCTTCCTTGATCATGACAAGGAATAATATGGACTCAAGGTGCTTGAGGTGCTTTCCACGTGTCAGTTAGCATCAGGCTGACATTCACTCATAGGGGTGTACCTGTGGTGAACGACCCTGGTGTAGTCTTTGTCCTAGTCATGGTGATTTGACAAGGAATGATAAAGACTCAAGATGCTAGATGCTAGATGCGAACCCAGAGTGAGTCTGATCTCAGAGAGAATCAATTGGCTCAAAGGGAGAGCCGCAGAAGGAGTTTCCACTCAGTTCAGGTGGGAGAGAGACATCTCCCAAGACTAACAGACAAGTGTCATGAGTCTAGGGTGAAGTTTGCATACTTCAAAGAAATGTTGGATAAATTATTATATATCAAGATTATTACTCTCTCAAAGACATACAGTGAAGTTATATCATAATGATTTCTTCTTAGCATATGGAGATTTATTCCTCCATTTCTCATTATGATTGTGATGTGTGAGGTTTCCATGCAGCGCCCCCCGCCCCCCCCAATAATACCATGGGGCCACACTGCCCATCTAATAATTGGCATATCAGGCTATGTGGTAACTTTGGAATGTTACAGGTGGTATCAGAGCAGGGCTAATACTAGACCAACGCTTTAAGGAGTACCTTGTGTGCTGCTTGATCACAGAGACTATGACAGATGATTCGAGCTACCGATGGCATGGTAGTAGTTGTGTGCTCCTAGTTGATTACAAAATAGTCAGTGGACTACTAGATGAAGACATCATGGAAAGATACCTCCCTAGCTAAGAGGGAGTGTTGATGTTTCAGCATCGGGCAGATATTCTCCAAGGATTGGTCATGGTGGTTTGACCAATGGTGAATGGCCCAAGTGTAGTCTTCAAAGAATAGAAGACTCGATGTGCTAGTGTTCCTCTAGTGTGTGGAAAGATCGGGCAGACTTTCACCCATGGGGGTGTACCTGTAGTGAATGTCCCGAGTAAGCATCAGGCGAACCTTCTCCTAGATTGGGCTGCAAACCAAGGGAGATAGGATACATTTATCACAAAGGTGTACTCGTGGTAAATGGGCCCGGGCGTAGTCCTTCCTTGATCATGACAAGGAATAATATGGACTCGAGGTGCTTGAGGTGCTTTCCACGTGTTAGTTAGCATCAGGCTGACATTCACTCACAGGGTTGTACCTGTGGTGAACGACCCTGGTATAGTCTTTCTCCTAGTCATGGTGATTTGACAAGGAATGATAAAGACTCAAGATGCTAGATACTATTACATGTGGACCCAGAGTGAGCCTAATCTCAGAGAGAGTCAATTGGCTCAAAGGGTGAGTCGCAGAAGGAGTTTCCCCTCAGTTCAGGTGGGAGAGAGACATCTCCCAAGACTGACAAACAAGTGTCATGAGTCGAGGGTGAAGTTTGTATACTTCATAGACAAGCTTTGGCATGATGAAGAATGTCTCCCTCGTTGAGAGGGAGTGGTCTGGACAACATCGGAAAGACATTCTTCCATATATATATATATATATATATATATATATATATATATATATATATATATATATATATATATATATATATATATGACATGATATTTATAATACAAGGTATAAATATATATAATAAATAAGTAGTTATTTATTATCCAAGGGACACATCATTTCATGGATGGTCACCATATGTTCTCTATATATGGAACACTCATCATTGTAATAATATATTGATCATATACAATATCATCTCATATGAAAAATCAACAACAATCTAGTGTGTCCCCTCCAACCCAAAGTAAGGACTACTTTATATAATTAAAAGTAAATACTCAACTGGTATGTCCACTAGAGTTGGGGCCTACATGAGAAATGTTGGATAAATTATTAATAATTATATATCAGGATTATTACTCTCTCAAAGACATACAGTGAAGTTATATCATAATGATTTCTTCTTAGCATATGGAGATTTATTCCTCCATTTCTCATTAAGATAGTGATGTGTGAGGTTGCCATGCAGCCCCCCCCCCCCCAATAATACCATGGGGGCACACTGCCCATCTACAATTGGCATATCAGGCAACGTTGTAACTTTGGAATGTTACAGGTGGTATTAGAGTGGGCTAATTCTAGATCAGCGCTTTAAGGAGTACCTTGTCTTCCTACAGCGATAACTTGTTATCGACAGACCCAAATTCAGTCAAATTAGATTCTTTGGAAAGAGAAGATGTCAATCTTCCACAGATCAGTTTTACAGAACTCCAAATGCAAATTCCCACTCTTTCAAAATGCAATCCAAAATTACTGGAAAGATATTGACATCGGGAAGATTAACATGGACTGCAAAAGGGAAATCAGGGCTTTAAAAGCAAAAAGTGATACACTAGTTGATGAACATAACAAGGGTTAAAAGCAGTGTTATTAAAATTGTTCCGGTCCAAAAAAACCAACCGGTTTAAGTAGTTTGGAGGCAAACGGGTCGATTGGTGGCACAGAATCGTTTTTGGCCGGTTCGGTACTAAACCGACCATTTTCATCAAACCGGTCAATTCCATACATTCTCCTTTATCTTTCATTTTCCTCCTTTTACTTAAATTTTTAATATTACCATTAATTGTTTCAGGAAGTTTGAGAGTGATTCCAATGTCATTGGACTTCATATGGAGAAAGTAGAATTTTAGGTCCCATTCAAAATTCAGCAGACTTAACGATTTTCAGGATTTCAAGATTGGCAGGATTGCAACATTTCCACTGGATTCTATCATGTATGAGGGTATT
This sequence comes from Picea engelmannii, assembly GCA_009831015.1. NCBI lineage: Eukaryota > Viridiplantae > Streptophyta > Pinopsida > Pinales > Pinaceae > Picea > Picea engelmannii. Next base: position 476,712 of record ML801012.1, read on the forward strand.
GAACTGGCATTTAATCAAGAGCACCAAGCCCTCTATGTACCTCAATGTTGGTGACATTAATTGTTGAACTCTTTTGTCATGACCCTAGTAAAAATGTACCCTTCACTCAAGTCAAATCACTTATTAGGCATGTTAAGTTTTTTCTATCTTATTTTAATGCTTAGAAGGTGACACTAATGATGAGGATCCTAATATAGGTAATGATCTTGATGATATGTAGTTATTTGTTGTAACATGATTTTTTTGGACTCTAGAGGCCATTTAAAGCCTCATTGTTGATGCATTTTGGTTCAGAGATGGATTGCACTCGGTGCTATTTTGGTTATATGCATGAGAAAATTTGCATATTTGTGTATAAATGGTTTGAATTCATATGGATGCACATGAATATATATGTTTTTCTTTTAAATTGGAATATTTTATGTAGTTTTTGGTAGACCGTTTTTTTTTTCCGGTCCGGTCCGATTTCGCATTTTTGAGGTCGACCGGTTCAGTCTGGTTTCCGGTTCTAATAACATTGGTTAAAAGCTAAAAGAGGTACACTAGGTAGTAAACAAAACAAAGGCTCTGTTTTTTATAGGACCTCATATTTAAAGCAAGTTAGAGTTGATGCCCAAATTGATATTTTGAATGTTGTGATGACGCAGTCTAGCTCCCTTCAGGCACACCAGAACCAGCAAAGGGGTAGAAATGGACCAGAGACAAAAATTGAGAATAGGAAATATGACGCAAGTGTATCCCCTACTAGTGTCGTCTTCTTGTTCAAATCTTTCCTTTGTATTGACGGTTGTTTTCCCTATCAAAGTGACTAGTTTGGAAGCTTTTCTATCATGGGCCATTTTGGTTTTTCAAGTTACTAAGTTAGTTAGAAGCCTAATTATTGGTTAAGAGAACTCAGCTTTCTAGTCAAGCAGGAACCAAAGCAACTGCCATGTTGTTTCATCTCAATATGAATGTTGATAGTTTTTACAATCCTTGCCATTGTGGAAATATAAGGAAAAAGAATATATATCCTTTTGTATAATATGTTAACATAAATACTTTTTAACTTAAAAAAACAATTAGCAAATCTTAAGAGGTCAGGTTTGCACTATGAGATAGATCAGACAGTAGAGACTACAGAATAGCCAGGCCCCTATATTGTACTGGACTCATTTTCATTGGCTAAAACTACTACTGATCATGGTGCCCTCCTTCAGATCCTCGCCACTTTCTTCTCATTTGAGCTATTTTGTGCTTCATTGTAGTACTTGTATAACCTGCTTTATTTCATCTCTTGTTCTCTTTCTATATGTCCTTTCTTTGGAGATGCTTTGGGCAATCCCAATGTACATTCTATCATGTACTTTTTGCAATCCCATTGGCCATCTTTGCCATGAGTGGATGTATTGTCCCTTTCCAAATAGGAGCTCCAGAGGAGGCTTAATGGTCTAAACTGCCCCGTTAGACTATAGCCAGGGCCAAAGAGGGGTAAACAGGGTTACTAGAGGTCACTCCAGTCACAGGTGTTATATTTGGAAAGTGACATTGAGCTAAAAAGGGTTAAAAGCGCTTTTAAGTCATTATGAGCTAAAAATAGAAGTCAACAGTGAATTAGGGTTTCAACAGTGATTTAGGGTTTTGGAAGTCAATAGTGAATTAGGGTTTCAGCATGATTTAGGGTTTTGGAAAGCTAATTCATCATTATGCAAATTATGACTTGTCATTGAGGAGAAGAGGCGCATCTCAGGAGAGATAGTTCAATGTATTCCAGGAGGAAGACACCAATTGGCTGATTT
>ML801012.1:478762-499984 GCA_009831015.1 Picea engelmannii
TTGTATTCCAGCTAAGATCCTTTTGTCTTTTGATCTAGCCGAGTGTTGTTATTTTATTCAGCTGTAGTTGCTTATTTGTATTCCGGCTAAGACCCTTTGTCTGTTGATCTAGTAGAGTATTGTCAGTTTATTCAGCCGCATTCGGCCATTTTGTAATCCACAGAGATATCATAATACAAACTTTGCAGTCCTTTGTCGCATTTATTATTTGTATGATCATTTATATGCTGTAAACCTTTGATCCTACACACACAATAGCAACATTTCCTAGACTAGCCAAGTCAAGAACATTACAGTGGAAATCAATATTTGGATTGAATTGAAAAATAAATTAGAGCAAAAGACTGCATTGATCAAAATCCGAATACACGTTGCTATCAACATTATCAAAGTTCAAAAAAATTACTTCAAGTAACAATGAATGAGAACAAAGAAGTGACGCCATAACCATCTCTTACATAAGAGGTAATAACACATGCCATATGCACCATAAGCAATGTCTATTTTCTAGTAGTATCTGATTTAATCAATATTCCATCTTTCTCCCCAAAAAAACATAAATTTACCTGCCTTGTTGAGATCTCTTTCCTTCAACATTCATTAGAAGCCAAATCACCCACGTCAATCAAAAACAAACATATTGTTCAAAAAGATAAAACATCATCTTGATAATAATTAATCAAAATCCCCATTGACTAAAAACCTGAAACACTCCGGCCGACATCAACCAGAAATCAAGTATTCCCAGCTCAATCAACGATTGGCAAAATCAGCAAGGCATACCGGGACAATTCAAGCTGGTTACAGGGCAGCACATGGGTGGCAGATCGGTAAAAATCAAGCTAAAGAAGGCAATTATGGGAGGCCCCTCGTTTCAAGAAGGGGCACTGGGTGGACTATTTCTGAACACAAGGGCAACCTGTTTATGGCTGGAGAGTTAATCCAGACAATGAAACTGTTACCCTACCTAATGTGGAACCTGCTCATGACGCGAACCCTCATGCACCTGTTGTGAATCAGCACATACAGGATATGGCACCAAATCCTCAAGCTCAAAATCAATTGCTCGTAATCACTTCTGCTATCAGTCTTGCAGCACTTTCTTAATTTTCTTGTTACTATCTCTAGAGAGACTAAAGGCCCTATTATGTAGCAGACAGATTTTGGTTTAGTTAATAATTTTTTGATGGTTTGTTATCACTTCTGAACTGGCAACGTGCCCTGTTATGCAGCAGCCTTTTTTATTTGCCCAGTAGGACTATTTCAGGTTGTTATCAGCTGCTTCTAGGCCAAACAGGTTTTTGTTTGACTTGGCTGTTAAGATTTGCTTTGAACTGTTTTAAACTGCAGCCAAGAACTTTGGCATATATGTATTTACTCCTTTTCTACTATCAGAAGGGAAAGGAAAAAAACAGTTGCAAATTCAAAAAAAACAGCATTAATCAAAAAACTAAAACACCCATCCCGATCAATATTATTAATCAAAAACAAAAAGAACTTGCCATAATCTACAATTAGTGAAAACAGATAGAAAAAACCTGATTAAAATCCCAAAACATTCATTATAAGCAGCATGCATCAAAATCCAAAGACACCCAACTTGATCAACAATTATCCAAAAACGCAGAAAGTTATAACTACATTGATCAAAATCTTGAAAGCGCTCAAATTGATAACATTCATCAAAACCCACATCGATCAAAATCCAGAGACCCCACATCGATCAAAGTCCACAAGCACCCATCATCATCAACTTTGATCCAAGTCCAAAAACACCCATTTCACTCAAAACCAGTACAGAGAGGGATTAAAGAAACCACCATATCCACTAACATCAATATCAACAATTTTTTCAAGATAAAAAACAAAACCAGCATTAACATACCTTGAAATATAGGGCATAAAAGTTATACATTGATAAAAACAACAAGAGCACCCACTCTGATCAGCATCAACCAAAATCCATAGAACCCACATTAATCAAATTCCCAAACACCCATCATCAAAATTGATCCAAGTCCAACATTAACCAAAATCCACAGAGCCCACATTAATCAAAATCCCAAACAGCCATCATCATCAAAATTGATCCAAGTCCAAAAATACCCATTTCAATCAGAATCAGAACAAATACAAGGGGCAAAAATAACATTAGCATACCTTTAAATATAAGTTCTGAAGGGCTTACACCACTGTTCTTCAACTCTGTCAGCACATCAGCCTCGTGCTTGCTAGCATAGGCCTTCTTTGATTTGTTTATCCCACTAGAAAGGCTGGATAATCCACTCTTGGTGGCATTGAAGAGTAATCCAACTCCCTTCTTTGCAGCTGCTGCATTCATTTTGATTTGTTTTACTATGTTCAACTTCCTCGGATTTCCTCTCCTGCTAACTACCAAATCATAGAAGACCGACAGTTACAAAATGAAAGAATGAATACTTGCCCTGATATTCGCCTCTCTGACAATCGTCCATCTTGCATTTTGGCAAAAACAAAGTGAAATACAGGCTCGCTTTGTATAGCCAATATTTGACATAGAAATATAAACATTAGCGGATGTGGCACGTCATCATCACTAAACATATTCTTATTTTCTAGTGAACCCATGTTGTTTTCGTTGGACCTAACGAGACAAACTGTCAAAATTTTCTGGTAGGGTTGACACATGGTGCAAGGACCACTAAAAATTAAATCCGACTCTCTAGGACCAACCTCCCACCAACTTGACTTATTCACTCATTAATCAATTTACAGGTTTCGTATTCAACTAATAATTAATTAATATTTATATTAATTCATTAATCAAAACGAGATTGTGTTTTAAATGCAAAACTGTTCCACTAACAATTAATTAATATTTATATTAACTAGCACAGCCGCTAATACAGCAGCTGGAGTATGCCGAAAGGTATCGACTGGTAAAGAATTTATTAAATTTTATTATTGATTAACAAATAAACGGTTGAGCTTCATTTATCTGGTGTTAATATTTTAATTTATGTTAATCACTTACGTGGCAATCAGTTAGCGATCAAAGTAATTTTTAAATATAATTAGGTAAATGTAAAAAAGTAAACACATAAACGGATATCTTTATAATAGCTAGGAAGTTAATGATTGAAATCACAACCATTTATTTTGTGTGACTACTAAGAATATTTCAGCCATATTTAATCATGTCCATAGAAAACTTATTAAGCAATAAACCCCTATTAAATCTGTCCATTATCAATAGGTGTACACCTTTCAGCGTAATTAATTAATAAAAACGAGAATGTGTTTTAAATGCAAAACGGTATAAAAGTGTGTACATGCATTGAAATATTAATAAAATGTAAGTTTTATGTTTGACTTTTTTGGTTTTTCATTGGAATTTAATTAGATGATTGGGATGAAATTGCAATTTTTGAATGGATGATTGAATACTTCTTTATACATATTAATGTATAATATAAAAAGTCTTATCTTTACAACATATAAGTTTGGTTTAAAAAATATATAATAGAAATGATTGAATACATCATTATAATCAAATTGTGTGATATTAATATTTTATATTTATAATTTCATTGATTTAAAATGATTTTTGTCAAATTGCGAAAAAAAAAAAACCTTTTTTTTTCATTATTTTAAGTTATTGAAAAATGATCAATTTGTAATATGTTTAGACTATTTGCATTAAATGTAAAACAATGGATATAAATGTATATTGCTTTTTTGTAAACTTTAATTTTATTTGAATGTATATTTTTAGTGTTTTTATTCAAATATATACTTTGAGTGTAGTGATAGGTTCATTTAGCGCGTGAAACACCCCTGAATCCATTGATCTTGTAGTTTGAGGGTCCTTCTCATCCAACTCTGAGTTGAGACAAATCATCATACTCTTTGGGAACAATGTATTTGCCAAATTTGTGCCTTAGACCCTATGGTTAAGGATCAATTTGTATTTAAAGGCTCCCCCTACCATGAGATGAAAGGATGGTTTTTTGTCTTTTCGGAGATTCACTTGGTTCTCTCTATATACTAATGACTTAGGAGGATTGGAGATGCTTAGCCTTCTTTCTCCAGCAAATATTCAACCCTCTTTGATAGCTTATCATAGGTCAGTTCCATAAAGTTCTAACATGCATCAAGTTGATTACCTCTTACTTCCAATGCTCTAACACTAATAGGAAGAGGCTCCATGGCTAGCTTCCAAACTCATATGACTAACCTACAGAGCGTTGTAGACTTAATAACTCCCATGACCTCACACTTATCACTCATTTATTTGTGACCTTGAATGTTAGAAGTATTTTTTCAAAGTAATAGGTCATGGTCAAAGAACTTCTTTTTTGAGCTTCATCATTATTTCCCATCACATCTTATTATACATGTCGCTAGGCATGTATATAGTATTCGATTTATCACTGACTGGATATTAGTTTGAGCGTTGACCAAACATTTTTCAAATTTTCCAAAGTTTTACATTAGCTAAGGAATTTCTTTATTTTCCAGCAATTTGAAAATGGAATTATCTATCATAACATTGGTCAGATGATTTGAACTCTTATTCTGGAGCCAACGACAGCTTTGATGGGATTCACAACATGGTTTAATGTGTTGGAAAGTCTTTCAAATCTGCACATATTTGTTGTCAGCTTGATAGACTCTACACTTACTTCTTTATCCTTGGTGTTCTTATTCGGGTCACTATCTTTCTTCGCAGCCTGACATTTTGTGGTTGCAGCGGTAGTACAGATGATAGCATTCAATGCATTGAGAAAAACGAACAGATATTGCTAAACAAATGGTCATCCTTCAATTGCGGCAAGCATGTTGATGGCAGAATCTTGTTTTAAAAAGTTTCCAAAGAAAAGAGGATGCCCACAACTTGAATTTGAATAAAATTATCATTTTTTGGATTCAATAGGTCACAAAGAGACTAAATAATGACCACACCAAATCATGAGAGAGTATCCAATTCCACCATATGTGCAAATGTGGAAGAGGCCAAATGGTTATAAAAGCTGACATAGTATCCTATTCCACCATGTGGAAAAGTGGAATAGGAGAAATGATCATAAAAGCTATCATCCCCATTGTTTTAAGATATGAATTTTAAGGTAGGAAAATGTAAAAGCTTGGTTATCACTGTGTTGCATTTGAATATCGTATGAACATTAAAAAAAAATGCATATTTGAGTCTAAGTGAAGCATGTGCATATGGTATGTGAGAAATAACATAATTTCAAAAGAGGGAGATATTTGATGAAGATCATATTATGAGGGGTTTAATGGTTAAAAATATGAGTTTCTTTTTAAGAAATTATAAATTCAAATCTAAAAGGAAGTAGGATATATATACCTCTTATTATTAAAAGTTTTATTTAAATAAAATAATTCAAAAACAATGAATTTCCCTACAAACATATTAAAATATATAAAATAATTTGAAAATTTTTACTTGAATAAAATAATTTAAAAACATTAGTTACATATGCAAATACCATCAATCGAGTTAGATTTCCAAAAATGTTTTTACCTCTAGCACTTTCCACTACTACATACCAGGAACATGATTCCAACCAAGGTGGTGATTGGCAATATTTCATATAGAATGAAGCTTTACAAATGCTTTGTAGTTATTTTTTCTTCTTTCTTCTTTTAATTTATTTCTCTCTTTCGTATATTTTATTTTTCTTTATTATTTTTATATATTATATTTTTCACAATCTTATAAACCAACTTTAACTTTTTAAATAGCATACACATGTAAATGAAATTAAAATTTTAAATGAAAATGGATTTGTACTAATATTTATGTTCAACACTATATATTTTTATATGTCTAAAAAATGCATCACTTAGATTTGATAAATCTCATTTGTTGAGAAGTAAGTGTTCATTTGAATGTCAATAAATACTTTCATATTATTATAAAGATGCATCATTTAGATGTGGATAAATCGTATTTGTTGTGTTGCTCAAGTGTTCATTTGAATGTGGATAAATGTTGTTTATTGTATAAGTGTTAAATATGTGCATTTAACATTATATACTTTCATATGTCTAAAAAATGCATCACTTAGATTTGATAAATCTCATTTGTTGAAAAGCAAGTGTTCATTTGAATGTCGATAAATACTTTCATATTATTATAAAGATGCATCACTTAGATGTGGATAAATCGTATTTTTTTTTTCTAGATGAGAAATTTCTCGCGGGAAACTCACCCCGATACTTCCCCACTTCGCGGATAAATCGTATTTGTTGTGTCGCTCAAGTGTTCATTTGAATGTGGATAAATGTTGTTTGTTGTATAAGTGTTAAATATGTGCATTTTAATTATTAGTTTTGAAATTTTAAAATAATATATAATAATTATAAAATAATAATATAATATTAAATGATATGTAGGGAGAAAATGATTGGCTAGGGTTTCAATGGTGGCTCTAGGGTTTATGTAAGATTCTCATGTGTAGGTGGTCAAGTGGTATCCTTGTGGCATAAATAAGTCACATTCATGTACGATTACTGCTCTGGTTGATTACTTGGAAGACTCCCTTACAAAGTCTAATATTTTTGTGTCAGTGGTTCACTTTAGGGTTCGAGCTCCGGTTGAGGATGACGGGGAGGTGTGTGCCATGGATGTGTGTGATTACTCTTTGTGTAGATTATATGTTGTGGATCCAGTCAGATCTAGATCCGATCCACCCTTTTTGGATTATGGTCATGGGATGGGAGTACGATCATTTACTCGAGTTCAACGGAAGGTTGCTCATGGTCCTTTTCACTCAAATGAAGGATTTCCAATCCATTATAATCCTACCCTTGTTCAGTGATCGTCATCTACGTAGTTTTGTGAGATGGGTGATGAGGGTTTAGTGGGTGCCTCTCGTTTTATTAGTAATCATCTATCTGTCGATGAACTTAAGGGTGGAGGGTGCACAAAGGTGGAGGTCTCTAAATGAAAACGCATGTGTGTGGTTCGTTCTCGTGGTGGCACTATGGAATTGGTTGTTGGGTGCGATCTAAAATTCAAACAAATAAAAGAGTTGGAGGGCCAAGCCCTCGTTGGAAAGTTTAGTGGCTGGACAATTTCAGTGGTCTCTTTATATGAGTGGATGGAAGTGCAGTGGAATCCTGAATTTGATTATTCGCCCATCTTTCACCTATTATCGAAGGGGCGGATTGGATTCATTTTCCGTGAAAAAGAAGATGTCATGCGAATTTTAGGTTCAAGATGGTACTATGACCGTCACGTCCTATGCACAAAATTGTGGCACCCCCTTTTTTATTCAAAGGAGGAGGTTCTATCAATGTTTTTGACCTTGATTAAATTGCCTAATTTACCTTTAGAGTTTTGTTCTGATGAAGGTATAAAGGCCATTGGGGAATCTCTAGTTTCTTTCATCATTTCGAACAATAGCTACAAATCCAGTATGCACAGGTTAGTGGCACAAATTTTAGTGGAGCTGGATCTGGGTCAAGGTTTATACGAATCTATTAGTTTGGTTTGGGGGGACAAAAAATATATTCAAATTATGGTCTACCTAAACATTTTTTTCAAATGTGCTAGATGCCATGGGGTTGGTCATATTCTTGTTGACTTCCAGCTTGAGTTTAAGAAAAATTTCATGGAAATCCTCCTGTAGCAGCAGTGTCAAAGGTTTATGGCCCTTTTGTTCACACCGAGAAGGATTTTCCTAGAAAAGAGGAACCTGACATGCATGTTGGACCTTGGAAGAAAACATCTACGAGTCCTTTTGACACTCTAGTTTTCGAGTCAAAGTATTTCAATACTAGAAAGGGATCTGTCCCTTTAAATGGTAATTTAGAGGCAGTGAAAGTAGGTTCTGAGCTTCCAGAATTCCTTGTTAAAGGTCTTGGCTTGAATGTGTCGCAATGGAGTAAGCTCGAGTCGCTTTGGACTAAGATCTCTCCCACAACAGAAAATGTAGCTATGCTTAATGCTTCACTTCTTCATCCCCTTGTTCCCTTTCTCTCTAGTCTTGAGTTTTCTCCCATGCAGAAAGAATAAGCAAATATTTCCACTTTGGGAGGAGATGGATCCCACGAACCCTCCTTTATGTCCTTTGGGTGGTTCTTTTGCGGTGGACTTGGGCAATGCATCAAATTGCTCCACCAGTCGAGAAAAATTGTCAGACCAAGGATTCTTCTACCAAATCTTTGTCCTCTTCCTTGGTTCGAGATCCTTACTTGCTCAAACCTAGGGCTACTCTGCGAGTGTCTATTGTCGTTGGAGTGTAGAAATTAAATGACAAAATCAACTTATAAAAAGTTATGCCATACACTTAGCAACCTAGAGATAATTGTCTTAAATGAACTCTAGAATGTCTGAACCCACATTCAAAAATTACCATAAGTAGAAATACACATTGATAAGCAATTTTGTAGTGGAATAAACACAATGAACAACAATCATTCAACTCAGAAATACTCAGAAATTTAGGCAATGTCGGGGAAAACCCCATTGTGGGGAAACCCAATGAGAGAGAGAGAGATTTATATAGCTTCAACAAAGTACATATCAGCAACAACAATACAAATTCCAGCAAGAGAAATCCACTTACAACACACAAAAACTGCCCCCACAATATTTTGCCTTGGAAAATGTGTCAAATCCGTACGGTTGTACGAGCTGGCCAAAAATCGACACCTTGGAAAATGTGCCCACTATCTATTGTACGATATTGTTGTAGTAAGAAAAACCCTCCAAAACAACCTCGAAAATCATGCCACACTTGCCTCGATTTATGTGCCCTCTTTCCCTTGTTGTACAAACTGTACAGTACGACCTCCAACAACAACAATAACTATCAACCTCACACATAAATATTCCCTTGGGATTTGCGCCCAATCTATCTTGGGAAATGCACCCTCCTTATTGCCCTAACTTTCCTCTCTCAAGCTATCTCATAAATCTCTCTCAATCTCCCTCTCATTGTTTCTTGCACACTACCCAATGCATTCTCTTATAATCTGAAAGTGACCCTTCACCTTCTCCAACCCTAGATCTAATGACCAAGATCAAGGTTCATGATTCATTCCCTCCAAAATAAACCACTTAAAAATATTAAAGTACATTTTCACTTTATAACATAAGTGCACTTTACGCGATAAAGTCACTTTAATATTACAAGGTATACTTTATTAAAAAGTCACTTACATAAAATAACCACTTTTTCACAACTTTATAAAAACCCATTACAAAGTCAAGTGTCTAATAGTGTAGGTACAAGGTTACTTCCGCATACAAGACAAACATGCAGAGTACCTCCCAAGCTAAAAAGCTAACACTCCCTCTTAGCGGGGGATGTACTCGTTGCCATCACCATCATCCGGTCTCATCACATTGTTCTCAGTAGGAGCTCCCTCTGAACCTAGAGCCATCCTCAACACCTGCACAAAACTCTAACCAGAAGACATCTTCCTGACAACTACTCTGAACCTTGAGCTCCTAGGAGAATCCACTCCACCTTGAGCATCGGTTCGATCACACCAATTGAGCCTCCTGCCAATGCTAAGAAGAGATTCCATCTCTTCTCTCAGAATGCAAGACTGAATCCTTGGGCCCATCACAATCTCAGGAGCCTCCTGCTCCTCATCCGACGTTGAATCATATCCTGAAGGTTGTCCTTGCAACATGTACAACCTCTCCACCCGATCACCAATCAACTATTATTCAACTGGGTCCGCTCCCTCCCTATAGATAAATGCATGTCCTCTCTTGAATAATGTACAATATCCATCATTCTCCAATGTTGAGACTGAGAGCAAGTTAACCCTCAACCCTAGAACAAGAGAACTCCATCAAGCTCCATGAATCCTCCATACTCGAGTCAAAATCTAACCCTTCCAACTCCACGTACAACTCACGCCATACCACCTTCACTCTCCACCGGTTGGTCAGGACCTGTCTTTGTGATAATAAGGAATGCTCGCCAAATTCTCGTCATGTGATAAGAGGATCCACTGTCAACAATCCATCTGATATCACCCCCAAAGCCTCCACTACCGACACTAGATACTAGAGTAACCAAAGAAAATTCATTATCAAACTTGAAAGAAAAGTCCTTCGTGGTTGTTGTAGCAGTTTTCTCAGGCCCCTCTCGTTCCTTCCTCTTCTTCTTCTTCTCGTTACACTGAGAAGCAAGGTGCCCCAACTAGTTACAACAATAACATATGACTTTACTTAAGTCCCTCCTGGAATTTCATTTCTTCTTGCTCTTTGCAGGAAGAGCAACATTCTCCTCAGCTTTGTCTTTCTTCTGACCATTGTTATCAGACCCCATCTTGATCTCCTCCTAAGTGAAGTCATCCCACAACCTGCTCCAATCTGGAAATTTTTCTCGACCCACCACACACTTCACAAAGAAATCCCATTCCTTTGTGAAGCCTTTCAAGGCTATCCTCCCCAACTCAACTTCTGAGATGATCTCTCCCACTGCAGCTAACTCGTCTTTAAGCTGGGCTAGTCGGGTAAGATAGGATGCAACATCCTCACCCTTAGCCATCTTTTAGTCATGCAACTTATCTTTCAAGGCCATCTTCTGATTGACATTCTTAGCCTCAAATAAATTCTTCAAAGCTTCCCACACCTCATAGGATGTCTTCCTCTTAGACAGATCTGGAATGAGAGGGTCCTTCACACCATCCAGAATGATCCTCTAAGCTTTGGCCCCATTTACTTCATGCAAATCCAAAGCAACAGGATCTGTTATGGGAGCCACAACAACAGAACTGACATAGTTCCAAATCTTGTTCTCCTTAAGAACAACCGACATCTGAACCTTCCACTGCAAATAGTTGGAAATGCCATCCAACCGATACTCAAATCTAATGCATGCATCCATATTCCCTGTTACTATTCAAAGGAAAACAAACAACAGATTTCCCCCTTCAACCCTTGCCCAAAAATCACACTGCTCACTGTCACTCAAAGCCCAAGCTCTAATACCATGTAGAAATTAAATGACAAAATCAACTTATAAAAAGTTATGTCATACACTTAGCAACCTAGAGATAACTATCTTAAATGAACTCTGAAATGTCTAAACCCACATTCAGAAATTACCATATGCTGAAATACACATTGCTAATCAATTTTGCAGAGGAATAAACACAAAGAACAACAATCATTCAACTCATAAATACTCAGAAATTTAGGCAATGCCAGGGAAAACCCCAATGTGGGGAAACCCAATGAGAGAGAGAGATTTATATAGCTTCAGGAAAGTACATATCATCAACAACAATACAAATTCCAGCAAGAGAAATTCACTTACAATACACAAAAACTGCCCCACAATATTATGCCTTGGAAAACGTGTCAAATCCGTACTGTTCTACGACTTGCCCAGAAATCAACACCTTGGAAAATGTGCCCACAATCTACTGTACGACCAGATTTGAATGGCCCTGATGTAGCAAAAAAAACCTCCAAAACAACCTTGAAAATTGTGCCAGAATTGCCTTGATTTTCGTGCCCTCTTTCCCTTGTTGTATAGACTGTATGGATTTGTATAGTATGGCCTCCAACAACAACAATAACTATCAGCACTCACACATAAATATTCCCTTGGGATTTGTGCACAATCTCTCTTGGGAAATGCGCCCTCCTTGCTACCCTAACTTTCCTCTCTCAAGCTATCTCATAAATCTCTCTCAATCTCCTTCTCATTGTTTCTTGCACACTACCCAATGCATTCTCTTATAATCTGAAAGTGACCATTCACCTTCTCCAACTCTAGATCTAATGACCAAGATCTAATCTTGCCTTTACAAAATCAAGAGTCATGATTCATTCCCTCCAAAATAAATCACTTTAAAATATTAAAATACATTTTCACTTTATAACATAGGTGCACTTTAAGAGATAAAGTCACTTTAATATTAGAAGGTACACTTTATCAAAAAGTCATTTACATAAAAGAACCACTTTATCACAACTTTATAAAAACCCATTACAAAGTCAAGTGACTAGTAGTGTAGGTACAAGGTTACTTCCGCATACAAGCCAAACATGCGGAGTATCTCCCGAGCTAAAAAACTAACACTCCCTCTTAGCGAGGGATGTACACCCTGCCATCACCATCATCCGGGGCCATCACATTGTTCTCAGTAGGAGGTCCCTCTGAACTTGGAGCCATCCTCAACACCTGCACAAAGCTGGAACCAAAAGACATCCTCTTGACAGCTACTCTGAACCCTGAGTTCCCAGGAGAATCCACTCCACCTTGAGCATTGGTTCGATCACACTAGTTGAGCCTCCTGTCAGTGCTAAGAAGATACTCTCTCTCTTCTCTCATAATGCAAGACTGAATCCTTGGGCCCACCACAGTCTCAGGAGCCTCCTGCTCCTCATCTGACGTTGAATCATATCCTGAAGGTTGTCCTCGCAACATGTACAACCTGTACACCCGATCACCAATCAGTTGTGGTTCAACTGGGTCCGCTCCCTCCCTGTGGATAAATGCATGTCCTCTCTTGAACAATGTACAGTATCCATCATTCTCCAAGGCTGAGATTGAGAGCAAGTTAACTCTCAACTCTGGAACAAAGAGAACTCCATCAAGCTCCAGGAATCCTCCATACTCGAGTCGGAATCTAACACTTCCAACTCCACGTACAACTTGCGCCATACCCACAAGCACCCATATAATTAAATCCACGTACAACTCGATCAAAATCCACAAGCACCCATCATCATCAACTTTGATCCAAGTCCAAGAACACCCATTTCAATCAAAATCAGTACAGAGAGGGATTAAATTAACCACCATATCCACTAACATCATTATCAATAGTTTTTTCAAAATAGAAAACAAAAAAAAGCATTAACATACCTTGAAATATACGACATAAAAATTATACATTGATCAAAACAACAAGAGCATCCACTCTGATTAGTGTCAACCAAAATCCACAGAGCCCACATTAATCAAATTCCCAAACACCCATCGTCATCAAAATTGATCCAAGTCCAACATTAACCAAAATCCACAAAGCCCACATTAATCAAATTCCCTAACACCCATCATCATCAAAATTGATCCAAGTCCAAAAACACCCATTTCAATCAAAATCAAAACAAATACAAGGGTCAAAAATAACATTAGCATACCTTTAAATATAAGCTCTGAAGGGCTTACACCATTGTTCTTCAACTCTGTGAGCACATCAGCCTCGTGCTTGCTAACATGGGGCTTCTTTGTTTTGTTTATCCCACTAGAAAGGCTGGATAATCCACTCTTGGTGGCATTGAAGAGTAATCCAACTCCCTTCTTTGCAACTGATGCATTCATTTTGATTTGTTTTTCTATGTTCTATGTTTTTCTATGTTCTAAGTTGAGTAATCCTCTCCTGCTAACTACCAAATCATAGAAGACCAACAGTTACAAAATGAAAGAAGGATACTTTCCCTGATATTCGCCTCTGACAATCGTCCACCTTGCATTTTGGCAAAAACAAAGTGGAATAAAGGCTCGCTTTGTATAGCCAATATTTGACATATAGATATAAACATTGTCGAATGTGGCACGTCATCATCACTAAACATATTCTAATTTTCTAGTGAACCCATGTTGTTTTCGTTGGACCTAAAGAGACGAACTGTCAAAATTTTCTGGTAGGGTTGACACATGGTGCAAGGTCCACTAAAAATTAAATCCCAGTCTGTTGAACCAACCTCCCACCAACTTGACTTATTCACTCATTAATCAATTTACAGGTATCGTATTCAACTAACAATTAATTAATATTTATATTAATTAATTAATGGAAACGAGAGTGCGTTTTAAATGCAAAACGATGTAAAAGTGTCTACATGCATTGAAATATTAATAAAATGTAAGTTCTATGTTTGTCTTTTTTGGTTTGTAATTATTGAAATATTAATCAAATGTAAGTTCTAGGTTTGTCTTGTTTTTTTTTTAATTATGGGAATCTGATGATTAGATAATTTTGGATGAAATTATAATTTTAAATTGAGAATTGAATATTTTATTATAATCAAATTGTCTAATATTTGTAATTTTATTAATTTAAAATTATTCTTATCACATTTTAAGTAAAAATGTAAATTTATCCTTTTTTATTTTAAGTTATTGAAAATGAATAATTTGTAATATTTTTAGACTATTTGTTTTAAATGTAAAACAATGGATAGAGATGTATATTGTCTTTTTCTAAACTTTAGTTTTATTTGGATGTATATTTTTAGTGTTTCTACTTAAATATATATTTTTAGTGTAGTGTTGGAGGCACTTCTGACTCTGGTGACCTTGTAGCTCAAGGATCGTTCAACTCAAAGTTTGAGATAAATCCCCATACTTTTTTGGAACACTATATTTACTAAATTTGTGCCTTAGACTTCGTGGTTAAGGATCGATTTGTATTGAAATACTCTCCCTACTAGGAGATGAAATGATGTTTTTTTGTCTTTTTGGAGATTCACTTGGTTCTCTCCATATATTAATGACTTGGGAGGACCAAAGATGCTTAGTTTTCTTCCTCCAATAGATACTCGATCCTCTTTGATAGCTTACCATAAGTCAATTCCCCAAACTAACATGCATTACCTCTTACTTCCAACCCTTTGACACTAATAAGAAGAGGTCTCGTAATCAACATCCAAGCTCATATGACTAACCTACAAGACGTTGTAGTCTTAATAACTTCCATAACCTCATACTTATCACTTATTTCTTTATAATTTTGAATGTTAAAAATAGTTTTTCAAAGTAACATGTCAAAAAACTTTTTTTAGTTTCATCATTATTCCTATTTATTAATGCTAGTTTATATTTCTTTTGCCTTCTTTTAATTTTTTTTTCTCTCTTTAAATTATACTTTCACTTTATTTATTATATTTATATATTCGTTATTATTTTATAAACCAACTTTCACTTTATTTATTATATTTATATATTCTTTACCATCTTATAAACCAACTTTAACTTTTTAATGGATATTAATATTTATTATATTTATATATTCTTTACCATCTTATAAACCAACTTTCACTTTATTTATTATATTTATATATTCTTTACCTTCTTATAAACCAACTTTAACTTTTTAATGAATATTAATATGGAAATGAAATTAATTTTTTCAACGAAAATGGATTTGTATTAATATTTATGTTCACTAGAGGGTTATATACAATTATATACAACAACACTATATACTTTCATATATTTGAAAAAAAAAAATTGCATCACTTAGATTTGATGGATTTCATTTGTTGAGAAGCAAGTGTTCATTTGAATGTCGATAAATGTTGTATAAGTAAAATATGTGAATTTTAATTATTAGTTTTGAAAATTTTAAATAATATATAATAATTATGAAATAATAGTATAATATTAAAGTAATATATTAAAATTATATATATATATATATATATATATATATATATATATATATATAATTATTTTTTTTGTTTTTTTTTTATTATCATTTTAATGTTTTATTATTATTTTAATGTGTTATGTTACATGAACATATTTTATATTTCTTTGTAAAACCCTCAACTCAATGAGTAAATTGAATTTTAGCCAATTAAAAATAAATTTAAATGATTTCAACTAGTATACAGAAGAAAGTAAATATCCCATATACTTATTGTTAACAATAATTTTAATAAAATCATATGCTTTTAATATTATCTTTGATTTTATTATTGGGTTTGGTTGAGATAACATCTTATGCATACACTCCACCTCTCAGTCTGTGGTTTTTAGGTCCGATGAGTACGCACGTGTGGTCACAGGCTTATAAGCCTGGGAGCTAGGGCCACAGGCCCTCTCCCTCTCCCCGTCCTTTTTCCCACCCTTTTTTTCCGACCTCCACTCCCTTTTTTCCAGTCTTCCTAATTTTTCGAGCCTTTTCTCAATTCCCCACTTCCCCTTTTATGTCGTTTTGAGGTAAGAAAATAGGGATCGATAGAGAGCGGTAGATGGATAATGCTAGTGGTTGGCAAGAGGCTGAGCTATTGGATTACACGATGGACCCTTCAGAGGGAGAGGATATTTGGGCATCGCTAGTTGGCAGACATGCAAGCTTAAGATTACCTGCATTTTCTTTGAGCCATGATAGGGTGATAGGTTCGTTTGGTAATTTTGGGTGGTCGACGCGGGAATGCACTTTTTTTTCTGCGGGGCCTGCAAGTCAGCCTCTTCCACAAGAAGCGGGGTGGGAAACGGTTTCTCCTAGTCTTTGTGAAAACTCGATGCCTTTTGGAGAAGGTTTCCTCCATTCTTTCCAGCTTTCGTCGTGGGCAAACTCTATCCCAACAAGAGATTTGTGGAACTTAAGGCAACTTGGGAAAAGGGAAGAGTTCTTTCCTCAACTCGAAGGAAGCCATGAACCAATGCTTTTTGAAGATTATCCTTCAGCGGATCTCCCAACTCTCAGAATTCCTAAATCCCTAGTTTCACGGTTTTGGAGCACTTAAGACCCTTTCCTGGCCGCTGAACTTACAGACTCTCTCTTGGTTCACACACATTCCCCTGTTCATTCTGACTTTGGAAGGGTCTCAGGAAGCTCCCCTCAGACAACAGATATTCCCCTCTCCACAAGGAGTCCCTCCCAATTGGCTTCCCAAGGACTCTCAAATAGCCCTAAAAGGAAGAAAACTACAACTCTAAATCCTAAGAGGAACCAATCTCGGATGGTTCTAGGAGAAGACGTTGATATGGCCCATGTGATGGATTTATCGGCGCTGGCGATTGTCGAGAATGCAAGGGGAAGAAAATTTAGTGCCAAAACCTTGAAGGAATGGGCAACCATGTCATGGGTAGAGACATTACACTATGTTTCAATGGTCAAAGTTCTAGCAAGGGGTTGGTTTGTTTTTAAATTATTGAAAGCAGAAGATGAAAACTGGGCCCTACGATCTCCCTGGAGTGTGGACTCTACCCCGGTTTTATTTAAGCTTTGGACTCCCCTGTTTGATGCGGGTCAGGAAAGACTAGATGTAATTCCAATCTGGGTTCGACTTCCCTGCCTCCCCCTAGAATTCTAGTCAAAATAAATCTTCATGCTCATTAGTAACACTCTCGGGACTTTCTTGGAAGCAGATTAGTCATTCCTAGACACAAATGAGTATGTGGTGGCTCGAATTTTGGTCCAGATCAACTTAAGGTAAAGACCGACGGAGGATATAGAACTAGTTCTGAGAGGCAAATCCTACAAGCAAAAATTGGACTACGAAGGAGTGTCGTTTAGGTGCAGGCGATGCCACAAACAAGGGCACGTGGTAAGTCAATTCCCTCTTCCTTTCAAACCTAAAGAAAAAAAAACAAGTCAAAGGAGGGCCACTTTCAAAGAAACTATCTATCACTTCAAAAGGGGCACAGGCTAGTTTGACTTCGGGGATCTCGAGATAAATGTCTAGATCCCTCAAAAGGCAACATAAGGAAGAAGATACCAAATGTTCGTTGTCCTATTAGGGAAGCTCAGAGGTGATAATTCAAAGGTCGATTGATGTTTCATCCCCCTTGATTCCCCTCCATCGACTAGATAGGCATCCTGATCGAGACTTCTCTGGTAGTGGTAGGTCCTTTCTTCCTCCTCAACCTATTAACTTGATAATTAACTCTACTTCTCTTTTGGGAAAATATTGGGAAAGTTTTCTTCATAATCAAACCCCTTATGGCTTCGAGTTGACTCCCCAACCCCTCCCTCTTACCCTTTCCCATATTGTGGTACGGTCTCCCTCAATTGTCGAAATCACTGAAGACCCAGAAGGTCGACCGCCTTCACCCCCTCTTCCCTCTGAAAAGGAGTTCCACACCTCAGAACCTACTTCCCCCCTCCCCTTGTCTAAGGATTATGAGACTTCACTAAACTCCGAAGAAAGATCCATTGTGTATAACCTTTGAAGTTATCAGATCACTGGGTCTTCCTCCTCTTCCCACCAGGGGTTGGACCTGAACCTAAGGGAGTTGTGTGAATCGAAGGGAAGGGGGCGAAAATTGTAACACCCTGTTTCCCCTAGATTGTAAATATAACTGGACTGGCCAAGGACTATGGCAAACTCATAAGTATGAATATGTGATGTAAATGGACCTGCAGGAAGAGGTCAATAAATGTGAATAACACTTTGAATTTATTGCAGGACTGTTGAGAGGGGATGTGCAAAAAGAGACCACGATGGCGGTGGAGGACACCTGAAAGGGTGGCGTTAACTTCCACCGAGATTTTAATACCGTATTTGGACTCCACTGGCCCGGAGAACCAAAAGCGACTCGCTGGCCCTGAAATTTAATGCCTCGCAGGCTGGTAGGCGGATGGCTTGATGAGGGATGGGATGGTGAACCGCCCATCCGTAGAGCTGTCAGGCCTGATCGACGCGAGGGTAATCGTGCCACACGCAACCTCATGAGATGATAAGGCGTATGGCAGAGACGATTGAGAGGGTGGACACGAGGGGAGCTCTGGCAATTTTTACGCAGAGTGAGTGATAGCAAAGGGGAAGGATTGCAACTTTCGCTCCTGGTCACTGGTAGACAGAGAGACATAGTCTTAGAGCATCGCGGTCTCAGCTCGGGGGTGGCTAGTGGTAAATCCTTTGGGAGTCGCTGAGCCTACGGTTGGGTGGAAACGAGCACTCCTCTCAACAGTGCACCCACTTCTGGTGTTATTTCTGATAAGTATTTTATGTATTACATCTTGAAATTTCATATACTAATATACATATACTCACAACACTGTGAAATTGTGAACGATTTTTAGTGTAAGAATGTCTATGTGGTGTTTTATTAATGGTTAATGGGCATATGCTTGTAATAGAGGAAGCCATGCATGACTTACGTTGATAAACAGATTCTGATCATGCCCAGTCGTTCTCGGGAAGCTGTTTTCCCCTTATCTACTTCCGGAAATGCCCCGGTAGGGACCCCTTCACAGAGACTCCCTCCTTAGAAAAGTTCATCAAGAACCTAGAACAGGGACTTGATCGCGCAAGTCTTATTAAACCCTGTACGAGAAGGAACGACCCTCTTAAGGTTATGAGATAGTAGTATTGTGAGATGTAACGAGTCGATGGATGAGATCTCGTCGGAGGACCCATAGCCATTTATGACCATTAGATCATCGTGAGCAACGAGAAATCGGGATCGTAGATCCCAAGACCCAAAAGAACATTTGAACCAATGACCATCCCACATCTACGAAGTGGTGGAAGGTGCACACGATGGGACAATCCGAGCCATTGGATCGAGTCAAGATACTCGGAGTCTAGCTTCCGGAGTGTGCACGAAAGAAGATAGATCTAGACCGTAAGATATGAGCAGAGATCCCGTCAGTCGTTAGATCTCGAGAAAGTTGCGCAGGGTTTAAGTCCTAGTATGCAGACGAGGAGTCCCGGAAGAGTCATCGGGATATCAGAGTCATCGGGGTTTGAAGGTCAAGAGAACCGAGACCTTGTGGGTCACAAAATCCCGAGAAGGGATCCTGGTCATTGATCTCGGCAGGGACACGTGTCAGAAGATCCGAGGGAGTCGTGAATCGGAGAATCAGGGTTTTCGAAGACATAGAACTCTCGCATGTTGGAATCGCGATCCGCGATATCCCGACAGGAGTTTTAAACCGTCCATCTGCAGGGACACGTGCCAGAGGATCCCTAGGAGTCGGGGTTCGGCATTTCGGGGTTTCCAAAGACAAAGGAATTGTTGCATCAGAAATCGCGATTTCGCGATATCCGATATAGCGACGAGAAAGTGGTGACATGGAGGAATAAGTTCTCACGTGCATCGAGAATCGGTATATCGGGGTTCTCAATGACAAGAGAATTAACGCTAGAGAAGTCGTGAGACTCCGAAACGTGACGGCCCCGCTGTAATAGGGTCACAGTGGTGGACAGGTGTCGGAGACCCAGGGCGAGTCGGCTTAGTGGTCATCGGGAAATCGGAGTTCTCGAGGTCATAAGAGCTGAGACATCGAAAGTCTCAAAATCCCGAGGGTTAATCTGAATCCGTCCATCTGGAAGGATGCGTGGCAAAGGATCGAGCGTCGTCGGCACCCTGTTCATCGAGAAATCGGGAATCCCGTAGACAAGTGATTTGTGCACCTTGAAATTGATATCCGCGAAACCCCGATCAGTGGGGAACAACCGTCAGAACAACAGAGGAGGAGGATCGCATCGTAGTGGAGGACAGTTGTCAACTAAAAGGAGGATCGAGATTTGGACGATCGGGAATCCCGTGGATGTATACACTTTCTCATTAGAAATCCTGTAGCCCCGACGGGATAAGGTTGTGGTTATAGGAGTAGGTCATATGAGCGGGAGCTGAACCTGGATGGCTAGCGCGTGAAGGAGCGCATCGGGAATCGAAGAATCGCGATTCTCGTGGACATAAACATTGTGACATCGCAAACCCCGAAACCCCGACGGAAGCATATGACTGCGGTCATATAGGAACTAGTCGTGTGGACTAGAGAGCCTAGCCAGAGGGGGCTAAGGCCAGGGAAAGAGCTCATCGTAAATCGAGGAATTGAGAGGATAGGGATTCTCGACAGCGGGAAGTCCGAAACCCCGAATCCCGATATTGACTCGGGGATTGGCGGTTCGCTAATGCAAGTTTCAGGAGAGTTCGCATTTGTGAGAAATTAATCCAAAAAAATTTTGATTTATGTTAGTGGGTATGTTACAAAGTGGTATCAGAGCATGGTTACAACACTCGGCCTGATTGGGCTCATGCACGAGTCGCGCATAAACCTTGTTTGAAACACTCCTACGAGGAGTAATCTCTTGATTTAACTCTCTTGTCCAGGATTAAAAACTTGGAAAATGAGAACCCGACTGTGTATGCAATTGAAAGGAGTTATGAAATTATGTGCAATTTATAAGAAATGAATTTAACTCTTGACTAACAACCAACGTTTATCTTTTCACTCAAGCGGACGATCAACCGCGGGAATTTACAAACGTAGAGTATGGTGACTCACCAAGAGGTGGGAGAAGGCTCCCACAACAGAGACGAAGAGTCTGATGAGAGAAGAGCAATAGGAACCCTTCCAGACCTAGCGGAGACTGTGAGGAGTCTCATGGTCGAATTGCAAAGCTGCAAGGCCGATAATGAAAGGATGATGAAAGAACAAGAAAAGCAAACCGAAATTAATGCAGTTCTACTACAGAGCCTATCCAACCTACAGCGACAAATGCAGCATGAACCTGAGATGTAGAATCATGGTCGTGTCAGTGGT
>ML801012.1:515742-551092 GCA_009831015.1 Picea engelmannii
CCTCATTGTAATCGTATTCTTGCGAATGAGCGCAACCGTCATATCTCTTCTCAGAGATAAGCCGCCACCATTTCAACAAGCTTGTTTCCGCTGCATTTTATAATGTTAGCTTATTTCATTATTGAATAGAAAACCAATTTTACTGTATCTATGTTATTTTGTGTTAAGCATATTTTAGTAATCTGTATTCATTTCGTTCTACTTATAAAATCCGGCTCAATGGAATCAGAGCGGTCTGCTCCTTGT
Source organism: Picea engelmannii (assembly GCA_009831015.1). Taxonomy (NCBI): domain Eukaryota; kingdom Viridiplantae; phylum Streptophyta; class Pinopsida; order Pinales; family Pinaceae; genus Picea; species Picea engelmannii. The sequence continues at coordinate 515,989 of ML801012.1, forward strand.
TGTCTTAATGCATGTCCCCAACGAGGTCGGAGTACAAAGAGTTGGGTCTTGAGCTTGTTTCTCTTGAGGAAAAAAGCTCTCGCACGCCCAAGCGACCTCTCATGGCAGGAGAAAATAAATATGATGGGACAAGAGATCCTTTCAAACTATTGATTGAGGAAGCCCTCACGCAACAGTGGAATGAGATGATGGATAGTTTCGTGCAAATCCTTCGACGACTACCAACAAGCGACACATATTCTTCGAGCGGAGGCCCCACCCCCTTCAAGGTACAAATAAACTTTGATATTCCTATATTTGAAGGTTATATAGACACAGATGTTGTAGACAAGTGGTTGAATATGCTAGAAGGGTCTTTTTTTGTCCATAACTTCTCGAATAGAGAAAATATTACTTTTGTGCTCCTCAAAGTCGTTCCCCTTGTCAAAGATTGGTGGGAAACTTTCTGTGAGAAAAATGAAACAGAGGAACCCTCATTATTTACAGTCACAACCACCTGGGATTCCTTTAGGGATTCTATTAAGGAACAATACTACCATATCGGAATTTATGACGACTTATATACCAAATGGACTACATTGCGGAAAGAAAGAGACCAAGCAGTGCCAGATTTCACAAATATCTTCCATACCTTGCGCACCAAGATGGGTATCAAAGATTCAGAGCGACATCTGGTGCACAAGTATCGCGGTACTCTGCATAGATACATCCAGACTGAAATGGAATTTCTAGACATCTCATCCTTGGGCATGGCCTACCGATATGCCGTCAAAATTGAGCAGAAGCTGAAACAAAAGACGCGACAATTTGGGCCTGGGAACCCGTCACAACAAAAGCCAGAAAAGGGCGGCCCCAACCCACAGAACAAAGGACATAAAAAAGATGGACAGTATCAGGACAACCAGTCCAAGACACAAGCAAAGAAGGACACCATAAATACAAAGAAAGATACCAGGAAGTGGTGCGACTTCCATAAGAGCCCCTGGCATAACACTGTTGATTGTCGCTCAAAGTAGTCCCTGGTGGCCGAAGTGAGAGCCTCTGAATTAGATGCAGATTTTGACTCTGAGCCAGAACCAGAAAGGGGAAGACAAATCATTGATGCGGAACCCAGTGCCACCATTGCTACCACCAAGCTCCAGCCTGGTGAACCAGACGAGCCAGAAGAAGGACAGCGCATCTTCCATTCACAGATGTGGGTAAAAGGCACCCTGCTGCACTTCATCATTGATAGCGGTAGCCAGAAGAACCTCATCTTTGTATAGGTCGTCAAGCGGTTGGCCCTACCCACAACACTTCACCCACAACCCTACACCATTGGATGGCTCTGCTAAGGAAGCGATCTTCGCATCAGCCAACAGTGTCGACTGTCGTATGACATCAATCCCTTCAAGGATGAGGTATTGTGTGATGTTGCTCCTCTCGAAGTTTGTGATGTTCTTTTGGGCCAACCTTATTTATGGAAATGTCTTGTTGTATATGAGTCTAGGCCTCGTAGTGTTATTATTACTTTGAACATGAAATTGTATAGGATACCTGAGGTAGTCCCACCTAGTGCTATTTCCTTGATCTCTTCTAAGGAGTGAAGGAAGGTCATCTCTCAGATGGGGAAGTTTCTCTTCTTCGTGATTCCCTCTCAGAATAAGCGAAAGATCACAACCACATCCAGGGTCTCTGTGGCCGACCTCTCCACACAACAAAAGCAAGTAGATAAGGTCGTGGAAGAATACTTAGATATCTTCTCCTCACCTATCGATGTACCTCTACACTGCCAGGTCAAGCACCCCATCGATCTGACCCCCGGCGCACCGCTACCCAATGGGCCAGTCTATCGTCGCTCTTTGTTAGAGAATGAGGAGATCAAGCGACAAATCCAAGAACTGCTCCACAAGGGGCACATCCGTCCCAACTCATCACCTTGCGGGAGCCCAATCGTGTTGGTACAGAAGAAAGATGGAACCTGGTAACTCTGCATTGATTACCGGGCTCTAAATAAAATCACAGTCAGAAACCGGTACCCGATTCCCTAAATTGATGACCTCCTTGATCAACTCACGGGGGCCAAATACTTCAGTAATATTGATCTGAAGTCTGGCTACCACCAGGTCCCGATAGAACAAACAAATGTATGGAAGACCACCTTCAAGTCAAAGGAAGGTCTTTTTGAATGGTTGGTCATGCCCTTTGGTTTGACAAATGCTCTGGCCACCTTCATGAGGATGATGGACGATATCCTGCGACCATTCACCAATACTTTTGTAGTGGTGTATCTAGATGACATTCTCATTTACAACAAGACTTGGGTCGAACACTTGCAGCATATTCAACAGGTTCTGCACACCCTGCGGCAACACAAGCTATACGCCAACTTGGAAAAATGCTCCTTCGGCATGGACAGGGTCCATTACCTGGGCTACATCATTGATCAACATGGCGTACATGTGGATCCAACCAAGATCCAAGTCATCTGTGACTGGCCAGCCCCAACCACACTCACTAAGATTTGGAGCTTCTTGGGCCTTGCCAATTTCTACCGTAGTTTTGTGTTAGGATTCTCCCATATTGCATGGGCCCTCAACTGAATCACCAGGGGTGGTGGTAAGGAAAAATTTGCGTGGGGTCAGTCCCAACAACAAGCGTTCGATGATTTGAAGCAATTCTTGTGCTCAACCCCAGTTTTTTTACCACTAGACCTGCAACATCCCTTTTATATCTAGACATATGCTTTAGACTATGCGGTGGGCGCCGTTCTCACTCAGCACGACCACCCTGTGGCCTATCATAGTGTGACACTATCTAATGTTGTCCGTAAGTACCCTACTTACGACAAATAAATGTACTCCATTGTGCAAGCCTGCCGCCAGTGGAGACATTACATTCTTGGGAAGGAGACAGTCATCCACACTGATCATAAGCCACTTCAGATCATGCAGACACAAAGAAAATTGCAGAATGACTGCCATCAAAAGTGGTCCACATACTTGCAACAATTCCACCTCAACATCAAGTATAAAATAGGTAGCACTAATCACGTCGTTGATTGCCTTAGAAAACCACCAGTCATGACACCCACCACGGTACTAGACTCTTGCGGCCATGAGACCTATGGATGGCCCCAAATCTATGAGACAGACCCAGAATTTGCCACCACCTACCAAATGTTGGGTGCAAACATAGTTGTCGATAATTTCTATCTTCAGGATGGGTTGTTGTATTGTTTGGGCCATATCTGTGTTCCATCAAGCGAGCGAGTGAAGTTGATCTGGGAAGCCCACTACAGTCGAGTGGCAGGACACTTTGTCGTTGAAAAGATAGTGGCGATGCTACAGAAACATTTCTACTGGCTGAAACTTCGATAGGAGGTCAGCAGGTATATTAGGTCCTGTACTACCTGGGCTATTGCCAAACCAACCACTAAGAAATAGGGCCTATACACCCCTCTTCCTACTCCTGACAGGCCATGGGAATCTATCTCAATGGACTACATGTTGGGCCTCCTATCCACCAAGTGGGGAAATGACTGTGTTTTTGTGGTTGTTGATCGCTTTTATAAGATGGCGATTCTGGTTGCCTGCAAGAAGAGCATCACAGTAGAGGCCACTGCCAAGCTCTTCTTTGAACGAGTCTGGGTACATTTTGGACTCCCACAAACCATGTCTTAGATAGGGACAATCTATTTCTCATCACATTCTTGTCGAGCCTCTGGTCACTAGTGGACACCAAGCTAACCAAATCCATGGCCTTCCACCCCCAGACAGATGGCCAAACCGAGGTCACAAATCGAATGATTGTGCATATCCTTTGCATGTATAATTCAAATCACCCTCGCACATGGGATGAGAGCCTTCCCTATGTCCAACTTAGCTTCAACCGAGCCCTGCATAGCTCCACCGACCATAGCCCCTTTTAGATGGGGTTGGGATTCCAACCTTTGGGTCCCATAGATGTTGCACTTCCCCTTGCGGTCACCTCGACCGACTCATCTCCTGTTCTAACTGAAGTTGACGAAGCCACCCGGTTCATTGAGCGAATCCAACACATCTGCCAACAGGTTCAGGATATCCTACAGAAGTCCAATGACGAGTACAAACAACGCCATGATCAACATCGGGTGCCACATAAGTTTCAGGTGGGCGACAAAGTTTGGTTGCACATCCAGAAGGAACGCCTTACAGGACCCCATCGGAAGATTCACCCACTCTATTATGGGTCGTACACCATCACCAAGGCCATGGGGGATAATTCTTTTGAGCTCAACATTCCTCCTTTCCTTGGCCTGCACCCAATGTTCAACGTGGATATCCTTCACCCTTATTTCCCACCATTATTGGACACCTCAGATGTAGCAGAACAGATGACACCAATAGAGATCAACCCTGACTACATACAACATGAATCCAATGATCAGATTGTGGATAGACAGAGAAAGGGAACTTGACAACAAAGGATCCAACTTTATCGAGTAGTCAAAGCAGGGCAGCCCCTGCACCAAGGCAAGTGGCTCACCCGGGGCCAAATTCAACATAAATTTCCTCATCTGATGGGGGAACTCAACGCAATGAAGACCATTGCTTCCTAAGGAGGGAGCATTTATCCAGGTGGATATCAGTGGCCACCCACCTTTTCCAACTGGCTCAAAACAATTTTTTGGCAATTTACTATTTTTAGCAGTTTTAACTTCTGGGGCCATTTTGAGGGCCTAAATGAAGGTTTTTCGGGATCGATCTTCTCAATGATTACCTATAGCATGATTGAGCCCCCAAAATGAATCTCCTCGACGATACCTTTCCAATGGGCTACCATACGCCTAAAACGGAGATTGCATGCAAAAGTTACGACCCCGAGAAGTTGATGTACTAACTTACCCAAACGGGGCCCACATGACTTTTGGCGCTTCATCTCCTAGGGTTAGGTTTTTGGATGTCTAGGATTTTTGGCATTCGTGCTTATTGTAAAAATGCCTTCGAAGCCTCATTGTAATCATCTTCTTGCGAATGAGTGCAACCGTCACATCTCTTCTAAGAGATAAGCCGCCACCATTCAAGTGAGCTTGTTTTCGCTGCATTTTATAGTTTCAACTTATTTCATTATTGAATAGAAAACCAGTTTTACTGTATCTCTATTATTTTGTGTTAAGAAACTATTAATAATCTGTATTCATTTCATTCTACTCATAAAATCTGGATCACTGAGGGCCCAGGTAATATGGGAGAATCCCAACACAAACCATTGGTAGAAATTGGCTAGTCCCAAGAAGCTTCGAAGCTCGGTTAGTGTGGTTGGGGTTGGCCAGTCACGGATGACTTGGATATTAGCTAGATCAGCAAGTACCCCATGCTCATCAACAATGTTGCCCGGGTATTGGACCCTGTTCATGCCAAAAGAGCATTTTTCCAAGTTGGCATAAATCTTATGCGGCCGCAGAGTGCTCAAAACCTGTTGAATATGCCGCATATGCTCCTCCCACGTTCGACTGAAGATGAGGATGTCATCCAAATATACAACCATAAAGGAGTTGGTGAAGGGTCTCAATACATCGTCCATCAACCTCATGAAAGTGGCTGGTGCATTTGTTAATCCAAAGGGCATGACTAGCCATTCATAGAGACCTTCTTTAGACTTGAAGGTTGTCTTCCAAACATCAGTTGGTTCGATGGGAACCTGGTGGTAGCCAGACTTTAGGTCAATCTTGCTGAAAAATTTTTCCCCCTTGAGTTGGTCAAGAAGGTCATCAATCCTAGGAATGGGGTAGCGGTTCCTAACTGTGATTTTGTTTAAGGCTCTGTAATCAATGCAGAGTCGCCAAGTCCCATCCTTCTTCTGCACCAGTCCAATCGGGCTTCTGCAAGGGGAGGAGTTGGGTCTGATGTGCCCTTTTTGAAGAAGTTCTTGGATTTGACACCCGATTTCATCATTCTCCATCAGTGAGCACCAATAGACTGGTCCATTAGGTAGAGGTGCGTCGGGGGTCAGATCAATTGGATGCTTGACTTGATAGTGTGTCGTTACCCTTGTAGGTGAGGTGAAAATGTCTTTATATTCTTCCACGATCCCATCCAATTGCTTCTGCTGCAAAGAGAGGCATTGGGTAAAGGCCATAGATGTGGTGATGAACTTCTGCTTACTGTGAGCACGGATCACRAAGAAGACAAACTTCCTAKTCTGTGAAATGACCTTATTGCATTGCTTAGCAGAGATTAAATAAATARCAGTAGGAGGTGCCACCTCTGGGATCTTGTACAATTGTCTACCCAAAGTAATAATAACACTGCGGGGTCTAGACTCATACACAACATGATGCTTCCACAAATATGGTTGTCCTAAAAKAACATCACAAACTTCAAGGGGAKAAATATCACACAGTACCTCATCTTTGAAAGGCTTGATGTCGTAGGGYAGGCGACACTGTTCGCTGACACAAAGATCTCTTCCTTGACGAAGCCAACCGATGTTGTAGGGTYGTGGGTGCGGTGTTGTTGGTAGGTTCAGCCTCTTGATGACCTCTATTGAAATCAGGTTCTTTTGACTACCGATGTCGACAATGAAATGAATTGGAGCCCCCTTGACCCACATCTACAAGTGAAAGAGGAATTCCCCTTCCTCTGGTTCTTCTGGTTCGCTTGGCCGGATTTTGGTGGTAGCGATCGTGGCACTGGGTTCAACATCGATAATCCACTTCCCTCCTTCAGGATTTGACTCAGAATCAGAATCGACCTCTGACTCAGAAGCCTTCATCTCGGCAATGAGGGACTACTTGGAGCAACATTTGTCGATGTTGTGCTAAGGACTTTCATGGTACTCACACCATTTTCCCGTGTCCTTCTTTGTCTTCTCATTGCCCTTCTTGTGTTGTGGCTTGGACGGATTGTCCTAAGGGCATCCATCTCAACTTAGTCCCTTGCTGTGTGGGTTGGGGTTGCCTTTTCCCTGCTTCGACTGTCAGGGGTTTGCAGATCCAAACTCACATCGTTTCTGCTTAAATTTCTACTCGATCTTGACAACGTATCTATAAGTCGTTCTCAATGAGGTGATGTCTAGGAACTCCATTTATGTTTGAATGTATCTATGAAAACAACCACGATATTTGAGCACCAGATGTCACTCATAATCTTTGATACCCAATTTGGTGCGTAGGGTATGGAAATTATTGGTGAACTCTGGTACTGTTTGGTCCCTTTCTTGACATAGGGTGGTCCATCTGGTGTACTGGTCCTCGTAGCTTCCAACATGGTAGTATTGTTCTTTAATGGCATCCCAGAAAGAATCCCATGCAGGGGCCACCATAAAAATCACAGATTCCTCCGCGGTCCTTTGATCAAAGTAAGTATCCCACTAGTCTTTAACATGGGGAGCGACCTTGAGGAGTGCAAAAATGATGTTTTCCCTATCGAAAAAATTGTGGACCGAAAATATCCTTCGTGCAGATTCAACCATTTATATACAACATCCGCATCTATCAGTCCTTCACAAAATAGAATATCAAAATTTACCTGTACCTTGAAGGGGGTTGCATGGCCACTTGATGAAGATGCTTCTCCTGTGGGTAACCGTCGAAAGATCTGCGCGAATTTGTCCATCATTTCGTTCCTTTGTCGCACGAGGGCTTCCTCGAGCAACATTTTAATAGGATCTCCTGCTCCATCATCTTTCTTTTCGTTTCCCATGGGTTGTTATCGGGCTTGGCGCGACCGATCTAGTGATGGCTCAATTGGTTCGAGTCCCAACTTCTTGTATCCAGACCTTGTCGGGGACATGCACGAACAAAAATAAATGAAGAGCAGACCGCTTTGATACCACTGATCCAGATTTAGGAGCGGAACGAACTGATTAACAGACTAAATAGAATAAACACAGAGATAGGAAGAATAACACAAATATCCAGTGAACAATATCTTCTATTAAATAATGAAATAGGTTGAAACTGTAAAAACTGCAGAACTGAAACTTGCTCGAATGGTGGTAGCTATCTCTGAGAAGAGATGTGGCTGCTATGTGCACCCATTTGAGAATAATGGATTAAAATGAGGCTCCAAAGTCCCTTTTCATATTACTCATGAATGCCAAAACCCTAGACATCCAAAAACCTAACCCTAGAAGGTGAAACGCCAAAAGTCATGTGGGCCCTATGGGTAAGTTGGTGTAATTTGGTACCTCAACTTCCTAGAGTCGTAACTTTTGCATACGAACTCCGTTTTAGGTGCGTGATAGCCCGTTGGAAAGGTATTTCAGAGATCTACACATTCCACCATCAAAATTTGACTCTGTCCATAGTATGACTGTGGTGAGTAAAAAAAACAACGTTTAGGGCCCTAAAACAACCTTGGAAGTACAACAAGATTTGCTGACATGAAAAAATACAAAATAAGCCAGTTGGATTAGGCAAGAGGCAACCCGTATCCACCTGGAGAATGTGTGAGGCTTCAAACATCCCCAGAAGTGTAGAACTCACAATTATAAAGCATTACAAAAAGACGTGCTAAATAAAAAATAGACATGAGGAGTCAGTTGGAATAGGTGGGTGGCCACCAATATACACCTAGATCAACACGATAGCCCGTTGGAAAGGTATCGTTGAGAAGATTCATTTTGGGGGATCAATAAGAGCCTTTGGCTATCATTGAGAAGCTCGATCCCGAAAAACCTTCATTTAGGCCCTCAAAATGGCTCTAGAAGTTAAAAACCACTAAAAATAGTAAATTGCCAAAATTGCCAGAAAATTGTTTTGAGCGAGTTGGAAAAGGTGGGTGGCCATCGATATCCACCTGGATCAATCCTCCCTCATTAGGAAGCAATGGTCTCCATTGCATTGAGTTCCCCCATCATATGAGGAAATTTTTGCTGAATTTGGCCCTGGGTGAGACACTTGCCTTGGTGCAGGAGCTGCCCTGCTTTGACGACTCGATAAAGCTGGATCCTTTGTTGTCAAGTACCCTTGATCTATGTGTCCACAATCTGATCATTGGATACCTATTGCATGCAGTCAAGTTTGAGCTCTGTTGGTGTAAACTAATCTACTATCTCTCAGGTGTCCAATAATGGTGGGAAATATGGCCGAAGGAGAGCCACATTGAAAATTAGGTGCAGGCCGAGGAAAGGGGGAATGTTGAGCTCAAAAGAATTGTCACCCATAACCTTGGTGATTGTACATGACCCATAACTAAGTGGGTGAAGCTTTCTATGGGGCCCTGTAAGGCGTTCTTTCTGCAAGTGCAACCAAACTTTGTCTCCCACTTGAAACTTATGTGGCACCCAATGTTGATCATGGCACTGTTTGTACTTGGCATTAGACTTTTGTAGAATATCCTGAACCCGTTGGTGGATTTGTTGGATCCGTTCAATGAAATAGGTGGCTTTGTCAGCTTCTGGTGGAGCAGGGGACGAGTTGGATGAGGTGGTCACCAGGGGTAGTGCAATGTCCATGGGGCCCAATGCTTGGAATCCCAACCCCACCTGAAAGGGGTTGTGGCCAGTTGAGCTATGCAGGGCTCAGTTGTAGCTATGCTGGACATAGGGAAGACTCTCATCCCATGTGAAGGGGTGTTTTGAATTGTACATGCATAGGATATGTACGATATGCAAAAGAGCCCTTGGCATAACACTGTTGATTATCGCTCAAAGCCACACCAGATTCAACCAATTGTCTACAACATCTACGTCTATCTGACCTTCAAATATAAGAATATCGAAGTTGATTTGTACCTTGAAGGGGGCGACGTCTCCGCTCGAGGGAGATGCGTCGCCTGTTGGTAGCTGTCGAAGGATTTGCGCGAAACTATCCATAATCTCGTTCCTCTGTTGTGTGAGGGCTTCCTCAAGCAACATTTTGAAAGGATATCCTGTCCCACCATATTTCTTTTTTCCTGCCATGAGAGGTCGCTTGGGCGTGCGAGAGATTTTTTCCTCAAGAGAAACAAGCTTGAGACCCAATTCTTTGTACCCTCACCTCGTTGGGGACATGCATTAAGATGACAAGGAGCAGACCGCTCTGATACCACTGATCCAGATTTTATGAGCAGAACAAAATGAATACAAATTATTAAAACATGCTTAACATAGAATAACATAGATATAATAAAATTGGTTTTCTATTCAATAAGGAAATAAGCTGAAACTGTAAAATGCAGTGGAAAACAAGCTTGTTGGAATGGTGGCGGCTTATCTTTGAGAAGAGATGTGACAGTTGCGCTCATTCTCAAGAAGATGATAACAATGAGGCTCTGAAGGCCTTTTTTTACAATAAACAGGAATGTCAAAAACCCTAGACATCCAAAAATCTAACCCTAGGAGATGAAGCGCCAAAAGTCACGTGGGCCCCGTTTGGGTAAGTTAGTACATCAACTTCCTGGGGTCGTAACTTTTGCATACGATCTCTGTTTTAGGCACACGATAGCCCGTTGGAAAGGTATCGTCAAGGAGATTCATTTTGGGGGCTAAATAAGAGCCCTTGGCTACCATTGAGAAGCTCGATCCTGAAAAACCTTCATTTAGGCCCTCAAAATGGCCCCAAAAGTTTAAAACTGCTAAAAATAGTAAATTGCCAAAATTGTTAGAAAAATGTTTTGAGTGAATTGGAAAAGGTGGGTGGCCACTGATATCCACCTGGATCATATGGAGAGCAAAGGTTACAGATAGCGGTGAATGAATGTGACCAACCCACAATGTTGGTTTTTAGTCTCTGCTCCAGGGATATGGCCAAGCTTTCTTTGGTCTCCATGCTCTGCTATGTTGGTTTTTACTTGTGTTTTCCTTTTAATTTGTTCTCTGGTGCAGTGAATTTGGGTGATTTAGTGATCTTTTTCTTTATCAACGATTTGACTCTTAACCTCTCTCTCTAGGGCATGTTTGTCTAGTTATATGGTTTATAACCATTCATTTCTTTTTGAGGATGCCACTAAATGGTTCTCATTTGATACGGGAAGCCTGAAAGTCTATGGCTAATGAGAATATCAAGGGAAAAAAACTAGCTCTCCACCAGCACAAAGACATTAGTCAAGCCAACATTAGTGCCTTACTGATTGTATCCTCCAAGGTTATAGAGTTTGAATAGGCCAACATATCTCAGAATGTCAATTTCATGAATCTTCTCCTCATCTAGAAACATAGAATTGACTTATTGGAGATTGAATGCAACAGACTTGGCTCTTTGGTCCTCTCACAATGCATGGACTCTCTATCCTTTGCCTCCAACAAAGGACAAAGAATCCATGTACTAAAATTGCATACCAAAATCAAGTCCCTATGGAGATTCAAGGTGCAATTCCTCCTCACTCTGACGAGGGGCAGGAAGAACAAGGTAGTTTACACATCTAAAACAATATGCATATTCTTTAAAGTTATCTATTTTTTGGGTCAGTTTGTTAGGCATGCTACTAGCATAAATACTTGGAAGTCTTATTTGGAGGAATACATTTTGTCCTCGGATGTAAATATAGAAATATGTCTAGTTTTGTTGAAGTCCTATGAACATGGGGAATGTAATCATTTCTAGCCTCGACACAACCAATCCATTGAATTAATAAAAAAAAAATTATGGTTAAAAAAAATATTATTAACCCCGGATGGGGTGACATCTGGCGACCCTACAACACCTGGCACACATGCAACCAACGTAGTTAAGGCCCATAGCTTCCAACCTCCCTCCCCGTCAACTCACCATGCTTAGCGTTCATTTTGGAAGGGAGATAGTGTGCCTGAACATGAAGTAAGGTTTAATGGCGCACATACAACACTAGCCATGGCTTACCAGAGAAGGTACAAGGCAGCTCGAGGCCATCAATTCAGTCCTTATGGATCATTTCCTTGTCACCTCTGTGGATTTTATGGAGGTAAGGCCTCACAATGGATATTTCATTATGAGCATGCACTCAAATTTCCATTCCTCACCTGATCTTTCTCACCATTGGTGTCGGGCTATTGTTCATGTCGATTCTTTCTCCCCTCTGGTGTCTAGTTATTGTTTGCATTCAACTCTCGTTTCCATCAATTCTTTTTTCCCTCAGGTGTCTAGTTATTTTCTTCACTCCTCCATTGTTCTCATCTGTGTCTCTCCCATGCCGCACGAACGAGGCAAACCTAAGCACGGGTTGACCTACTAAAAATTCAACAACATGGTTGAATATACAAAACATGACATTGACAATTAGCTTGTTGAGTATGCAAATAGAAATGAAGATATGGAAATTACGTTACAACAACTTTCAATTGATTATATAGAAATTGAAGGTACCTTATTTGATATAAAAGTTAAGCAAGAAGTGATCATTGCTCCTTTACGTGATTATATTGAAAAATGGTTAGAATCAACCTTAATCAAGATTATTGAAGAGAAGCACACAAAAGCAGTTGGTACCAGTGAATAAATTTTCGCAAGAGAAAATATAAGACCAACAACGACCCAAAATTGACAAGAGAGATTCCATTACAGTAAGTCTAAATTGATCACATCCCTATCCTTGTCCTTTCATAATTGATCAAGTTATATCTTTATCTTTTAGACTAAATATAACCGAATTCTGATTGTTCCCTTTATTTTCTTTTCAGGTTTTGGTTTGTTCACACTCTGTTCACATTCCATTCTCCTCTTCTTTGATTTATATTTTATGGTCCACAGGAGCCCTAATCCCAGTCCATTTGGATGAATTCTTTTATTTGTATAAGACTATCAAGGACATATTATTTTTTTGAGAAATCCAAGAGAACTATTTCGGGGTCAATTTTAATTGTATCTTTGAACTCTGAGCATTTGAGTAAAATATATTTGAAGTTGACCTTTCAAAATCTCATTTCGATTTTAATAGAAAGACTCTTTTAAAGTTCTCTTTAATTTGGGCCATCTGCTTTCCTTTCCATTAATGTGTCTTCCCATAAATGTGATAAAAAATATTTAATACTGTGATGGATGTGAGATTTGTGTTATAATTTTCTTAATTATGCAACAATATTTTGTGAGTGTGTTCTTGGTCCCTTTCTTAGGAACTTTTGATATGTTTATATTTTTATATCATTGAAAAGATACTTCTTTATTTATTTGAGTAATAAAGATTTGGATTTTGTTGATTAACATTTTCCTACATTTATATTTCTCCCGAAGAATTTTTAAGATAAATCTTTAAGAATTTAAAGAGGAGTACCACCTCTATAAAAACGAAGGGGGATTTCGTCCTCATGAGGTTGTTGTTTCAATCTTAACCAATTCAAACATCAAAATTTTTGATGACTCTACTGGGGACATGACAAAAAATATGGTTTTACACCATACTTATTTATGACTCAGCCTCAAGCTAATCAACCCTAGTTGCAAGTTGGATTAGGAAATCAAACGAGAATTTTGCACTAATTATATGATCTAGTGCTAACAACATCCCAAACTCGCGAAGAACTTGAAAGATCTTGGAAAACTCTTGCCCAAGAAGAAGAAAGAGAAATTGAAAAAAGACAAATACAAGCAAGGCAAAATAGAGATTGGAACTGGAAAAATATAAAGGCCCGATAACAAGGAGCAAAAGAAAACAACTTGAAAGATTCAAAGAAAGTTCAATTGTTAAAGAAGAAAAAGATCAAACCATGGTTGACAGAGAACAAGACCCTCTTGAGAATCATGAAGAAAGAAGACAAAGAATCCCATGAAGAAGGGCTAGAAATAGTCCGCTCAATCTTCAAGGAGAACAACATCAACTGCCAACTCTTCCACAAGGAGCATTGCCACTATATTTAGGAGACATGGAAATTGATCCGGAAATACATCTTGATTTATTTATGGATATGTGTGAATTTCAATTAATAGAACATGATAACATAATGGTGAGACTATTTCTTCATACATTGACTAGTCGAGCATATGAATGATATACATCTCTTCCTATAAATTCAATTAGATCATTTGATGATACATAAACATTGTTCTTGACTATGTATGCTCCCCCAGTAGCCTATCATACTCTTTTAACTCAATTTACCCAAATCTCTTTGGGGAAGGGCGAAAGTATTTAGGATTTTCATATAAGATTCTTTAAGACATTAAATAAAATTCTAGAAGAACAGAAAGAAAATGCTCTGGTGATACTTGGTTGTTATAAAAATGCATTGCCTTCTAATGTAAAGTTTGCTATCAGAGATTCTTAAATTGAAAATTTAAATGCACCAATGGAAAAGGCCACAAAAATGGAAGAGATTATGTTGGATACAGGTGCTGACCTTGGCATCATTCTCGGAAGGGTCCAAAGACAAATGGACAATCTTTCCATTACAAATCAAGAAGTATCAAGTTCAAAGTGAAACAAAGATCAAAGAACACGCCATACTGAAAATCAAGGAGTTGGAGGAGGGATTTTCAAAGGAACAATCCCTAATGTAAGGAATGATCCTACTACAACACAAGAAACCAAACATAGGATGGAAATAGTGCAGATGAATTGAACCATCCAACAAATGCAAAATGAATTGACGAGATTAAGGGGAAATGAAAATATTCCTCCTAATCGAAGAATGTTTGTTCAGGAACAGAGGAGAAATCATTTTCAAGAACAGAGGATAAGAAATTATGGTACCAGTGATGAATTATGATACAGGGCGCCAAGAGTGCCAAATCCAAACATTGCAATACTAGAATATGTTTTTGAAGATCAAAATATTGATCAAGAGGGTGATTACATTGTTACACATTATTTTGGTCACCTTAGTAATCACTTGACAACATGTGTTCATGTTCCCTGAAAATATTAAAAGAGAATTTCTCCATGGGAAAAGTGATTTGCTTTCCTCTGCCAAAAACCATATGAAGGAAGGTCGTTGCACCCTGCTATATGCATGGGGTGCGACAATGCTTGATCATCACACTCTGCACTATACCTGGGTTGTGACGTTGTCACATGCTTCTTATACATAGGGTGTGACGATGATTAAAGCACGGGAAAAGTCAAATTTCACGAATGTTCTAGAAGGTGAGGTGGCCTCCGATCGGTTTGGATCTCACTCGTTCTCTGATTTGGTGGGATCATCCTAATATCCTCATCCATCTCTCTTTCACACTATATAAAGAGGGATCTCTCATGGAAAAGTATAAGGTTGAATAGGCTAAGAATTGTATGGAGAGTTCTACTTCAGATTATGCTTGAGAGCTTTGCTTTAGTTCTTCAAGTCAGATTGTGGATCTTCTTCATTCAAGGCATTGGAGCAAAGGTGTGTGTGTTAGGGAAAAGAGCCATCGAAAGGGGACCTTGCAACATCAAGGCATAGGTTTTATTCTCCACTTTCTATTCACTTAATAGAAGAATGCATTTCTTCCCTATATAAGCATCTTGTCTTCTATTGCATAATTCCTTGATCATATACATAAAATTCATTAGAATGCATATATCTTTGTTTTCCCTCTTTGTTGGTTTGTGATTCTTGGACAGTCTTACTATTCTGCAAACCCAAGGAAGGAGCTACAAGGACGACAATAGTGAGGATCAAGTGTCGTTTAAAAGGTATGTCACTTATACCTCATTAAACTAGTTCATATGATAATGAAGTTTAAGGCAAAGTGTGCATTCTGTTATGTTTTGTTCTAGTTTCCTATGGGATCTAGGGAGATTTGTTTGTGTCCGCACTTACCGATTAATCCGATAAAAAAATTGGCGACCATATTGGGGAGATGAATTTCTTTTGTTTTTTTGCTTCTTATTTGCTTTTACCCTGCCTTCTTTTGTTCAAATTCATTCTCTGAGTTTGTGGGTGATCCATCTGGACTCCCTAGGTCTGAAGGTTTAGTTAGATTTTTTTTCTTTCTTTCATTTTTTCCTTAGTTTCAAATATTGTCGCACTGTGCTATATAGATAGACCGTGATGATCCTTTGACGTCGCACTCTACAGATGCAGACCAGTGTGATGATGTCACACTGTACCATATTGGCAACATGCAGCGGCCCTAGATCGTCTTACTGTGCTCCACTGCAACCCGCGATGATTCCTGTAGGAATTGTTGGAGAGAGCCAATTTTTCTTTTTTCCACCGAGTTTTTCCTCAATTGCCTGAGATGAACTTCTGATACCATTGATTGATTGATTTATAAGTTTGAAGCTTGCATTTGATTGATTTTCAGAAATTGAAAGTTCTTCTTTGTAAATTTTGCAAGTTTTGCTTTTGATTCTTGTCACAAGGGTATAATCTTTGGATCTTGGTCCTGAATACTTGTTTGACAAAAGCTCTCTGATTTATTTGAAGTTTTGGATTGTTTTTTACTTTCTGGATTGTTTATTGATTGAGAGACATTTTTGTTTCGTATTTGAAAAAAGGCTTTCCTATCATTTTCATTTTTTTCTACGTTATGGGTTTGATTTGGGAATTGTGTTGAGAGTGTGTTAATTTTCTTGGATTACACTTTCTTTTCTTCATTACATCTCTGATCTGATTTGAGAAAGAAAGAACTGAAGTCATTCTTCTTTTTAGTGATCCTTTACAAGAAAATTATTGCATTCAAAAATTGAGGAATTGTGATTCATAGCTTTTGTACTTAAAAAAGAAATACCTTCTCCCTATTGTAATTAGAGTTCATTGAATTGAAAAATTGCATAAACATCTCTTCTTGCATTTTATTGGGTCAAGGTCACATACGCCATTAGTTTCATTTCCATTTCCCTTTTGAGTAAACAACAACTTTTAAAACACAACGTAATTTTAAAATTTATTAGCAACTTTTATTTTCTAGAAATTCTCTTCACCAACATTAGCTAGGATAACACTTTGCAATAGGTTGTAAGGAACACTCTCCAAAGCATCAAAACACACAATAGTATCTTTTGATAGGGAGAGTTCAAATCCACTTGCTACATTTTGTCATGGGAATCCCTTCTAACACAAGGGTCAATCATGAGGTCGCATTAAGACTGATAGAGTTACTCACCTTGCTTTGTCGGTCTTGGTGTAGAGATTGCACGTATTATTGGGGGTCACTTGAGAAGAAAATCCTATGGGGACCTTCTTGAGTTGATTTCGGGCTAGATACCCTGCCTTTGTGCGTGGATCGGACTACCAACTGTTTCCCCAGGCATCATTATCGTAATTGGTAACCTTAGTAGCCTATCTCTTTAGGGTCTTTACATGAGGTGACTGTGGAGGGGCAAGTCTTCACGGTACCTGGAATAGATGTTGACCAAACACACTCGGGCTCCTTGGAGGGTATACCCACTATTATGTGTGGGAGCTTGCACTAGGGTGTAATTCCGTTAAGCAGGTCATCAACGTAACTTTTCCACCCGCTTTCTCCCAACCCCTTCTTGCCTTGATTTCACGATGTTGGATTTCATCACCAACTAGTGACTTCGAAATAAAAAGGTTTGTTTGTTTGTTTTGATTTATAGATTTTATTAGTGAGTTATTTTTGTTTCTCTAGTTGGCCATAAATTTATTTCGTTCTTTATTTGGTGCGGCCAACATTGACCCTTGCCATTCACATAGGATGCAAGGGCTACGTCCGGAAGATCCGGAAGATTACGTCCCTTTGCTTCCTAACTCACCAGAGGGAGTAGTCAATAACGAAGTAGCCTCTGATATTGGAAGTTCGAATTCTTTAGAGAGATTCAAAATTAGATCGAATTCTTTATAGGGATTCAGACTTCCCGTAAATCCTTTATTGAGTGTTATACAAGATCCACGTTTTCTCCGGATGAACTCATCATGAGAACTTGTTGTTGACAAAAATATTGAAGTACCTACTGGACCTAATGCCGAGTTTGGAGTAGATGATCCACTTCTTCAGAGTGAGTCGTTTATAACCCCAATTCACACTGCTGGAATTTTTAATCCTAGGTCTATCCTTGTCCGTTCTGTTTGGAGAACTTCTTCAGGACATGATATTTTTGACACACTAGGAATGAGTCCTAATCAAACTATGGCATCTCAAATGCTTGAGACATCTGTTACCTATATGGTACCTTTAGATCATTTTACTGGCACAACTAGTAATGTTGTCACTGTTTCAGACCAATTGTTGGTTGGTTCTCACTCGATTCTCCCTCTCCAGATCGCCCACTCTACCATGGTCCAACAAGATACATCTGTTTCTACTGGAAATGTGGTTATTACTCAAGATCCTATTGGAACACCACTCCCGCTTAGGTCAAATCCGTCACTTTCCCCTGGGTATAACGCTTTGAATACTTCCATTGCTATTCTTGCCCAGAATCCATCCGAAGGGTCGAGAATTTTTGTTCCTCCTAGGTATAATGCTGCTAGTCATTTTGTTCCTACACCTACCCAGGTTCTCTCCAGGGGGCCTTACGTTCCTCCTCCACCTAGTCGTCCTGGCCCTAGTGGCTCCAATCCAGTTGGAGGCACCAGTCATTATGTCGCTTCTGGTTTTCAGATTTCTGTTGGAGGCCAACCTCAAGTTGGGGGGAAACCTCAATTTGGAGGGCAACCTCAAATTAGGGGACAACCTCAAGTTGGGGGGAAACCTCAAATTGGGGGAAAACCTCAAGTTGGGGGGCAACCTCAAGTTGGAGGCCATAACCCAGTTTATGGACAATGTATACCTACGTTACAATCTCAACCTTGGAATATTCCTTTCCAAGGGAATCAACAACCGTCTGGGGAGCAACATCCTCAAGTTAATTCTTTTGTACCCTCTAATTTCGAACAACCATATCTAGGCTCTATGAATCCTACATGGGGTCAAAATTTTCAGTCTAATGTTCCTTTCCAAGGGAACATACCTAATCAATCAAACCCTGTTGGCTATTTGAATCAAAATCCTCCACAACCGAATCTGTCAGGACTATATAACTATCTACAAACTGCTTATGGTCCTACTGGTATACCTACAAGACTTCCTCCTCAAAACTACCAGTTTCCTCAAGTGAACAAACAATTGCATTTTCTTGTCACTTTGAATTTACTGGATTTATCTAGGATTTTGAATGCTCCTATTTTACATTCTCCTTATTGGCCCGTCATACGAGCCAAATTACCATCTGACATTCCTAAGTTTGACGGTCGATCGGGAGAAGACCCGAATAATCATGTCATGAAATTCCGTCTTTTGTGTTCATCCAATTCATTGATGGATGACTCTATTAGATTACGAATTTTCCAACGAACTCTTATGGGTTCGACAACCAAATGGTATATTGAGTTTCCATGAGGATTATTTAATGAATTTAACACCTTAGCCATGGCGTTCTTAATGCATTACCAATTGCCAATTTGTTATGAGACGGGAACCGAAATTTTGAGTTCTTTTAAACAATCCTCTTCCCCTCATATTTATGATCATATTCATGAGTGGAGGAGGAGAAGATGCTTAATCAAAGTTCCCCTTCCTGATCAACTATTGGCTGAGTGGTTTACCAAATCACTCATCGGTCCTATAGCCAGTGATGTTTCCATGGGTGGTGTCGTCACTGAAGAGCAGATGATTAGTCATGCTCAATATCTAGATCTCATTTATTCACAAACGAGCACACTCTATGACTTGATCCCTGATGCTCCTCATTCAATTGCGAATCCTACCCCAACACATCCCACAACTTCTCATGTTGCTGATGGTGTGATTGGCACTTTTCATGATGAGACTTAGTCTACACAAGCCAGTCATACCAATCCAAAGTCTACTACTTCTAACGTACAAAATACTTCTACTCCTGCTCCTTCCTTCGGTAAAATTTTCAAAGTTAATTCGGTTCAATCTACACCTGCTGGTAAAAATTAAACTAAAAAGAAAGGAAAGGGTAAGAATAAGGAGGAAAAAAATTAATAATCAACAATCTGAGAAACCAAAAACACAGCCTACCGATGACAAAGATAAGTGTAAACCTCATTATCCTTGCCTTATTTTTGGTGACGATCATTATACGAAAGATTGTCCACGACGTGCTGAGGTTACTAAGTTTTTGCAAGGGACCGAGAAACCTTCTACACCCGTCGTCCTGTCACAAACTTTTCCTTCTTAGCAGTAGGCCCAATTGGTTATTCATGACCAACCTTTTGCTTCTACCACGTCTTATGTCCTTATGTGTACTGGTGACTCCAAGAAGAACGAAGTTGCAGTCATAACTCGAGCCAAAGATTATTCTCCTTCGAAAGAGAAAGTTGATGATTTACCACCTTTGTTGGTTCAACCTCCGCCCCCAACTTCACCTCCAAACGATCCTCTTCATCTCGAACAACTGGGTCTCGATACAGTTCTTCGCCCTCCTCCAAAAGCCATTGTTCGAAATTCTTCATTTAATCCTCACGCACATGCTGCCCAAAACTACAGTATTGTAGAGGACCTTGCGCAAACACCCTCTGTGATGTCACCTCTCGAAGTCCTTCAAAGTTGTCCTACTCAATGGAAGGCACTATTAAATTCCATTGGTGGAATTGATCCTACCGATACGAATTTAATAATCTTTGACTTGGAAGATCATATTCCAAAACTGCCTCCTCAATTAGCGTTTCAGATCCAAGTTGTTGTGGAAAATAAGAATATCTGTCGAACCGTTATTGATGAAGAAGCCTCGACTTGCGTTATGTCCATCACTTGTTGGAAAGCTATTGGCTCTCCCGCCCTTATTGAGTTACACAATACTCTTAAAGCTTTCAATGGTACATGGTTTAAACCTTACGGTGTTCTTCCTTCGTTGTCTATTACGTTAGAAGGAAAATCGGTTAATGTCAAGGTTGAGGTCTTTGATGCACCTCTTGATTACAACCTTCTACTTGGTCGTAGCTGGATTGATTCCATGCATGCAGTTGTGTCTACCCTTTTTCTTGTGTTATGTTTCCCACACCAAGGAAAGGTCATTATTGTCGATCAACTGGCCTTCTTTAATTCTGATTCACATACCAACAATGTACCTTTTATCTCAAAAACACCTCGCGGTTATGAGAATGTTGGCGTGTGTCTTTTAAAATATTCAACCTTGATGGGTACTTTTCCTATTCCACCACTCGATATTCCTCCTCCTTTTGTCGCCTCGATTAACATGATATCGAACTCTGTTCGTGAAACCCCTGAGTCTTATGACCCATGGGGAGTACCTAGCCCTAGTGACTGTCTTCGTTATGGTGACCGAATGCCTTTAAGTCCGGTAGAATTAGCTTATCAAGCTATTCAATCAACAACTCCTTCTCCTCCTTCTCTCTATGATACATCTCCTGATCTGTTTCATGTGATCTTTCCTACTGATGAGATGATCATGACGATCATGTCTATGGAAGATACTCCATGGGATGATGGACATCATCGTTCTATTCTCTTCCTCGAACGAGAGACCATAGAAAGTTACCAACGGATTTCAACTTCATCTACCGTTGTTGTTATTTATTCTGTTCCTGAGTCAACACACGATGTTTTGTATGAAGGGAACTTGAGTAGTATTTCACCTACCATTCGTCTTGACATATCGATTTAACCCGGAGTCATGGAAAATCTTCATATCGGTGCCTCATGTTCTACTAATGAGGTCCACACTTATAAATCCCTTTTCCAAGAATTTTGTGACATTTTTGCCTGGAGTTATGAAGAAATTCCTCGTATTGATCCCGATATTGTTGTGCATGAGATTAAGACTTACTCGAACGCTAAATCCATTCAGCAAAGACTTTGCCCAGTACATCCACGTAAAGACGTCGCTATTAATCTTGAAGTTGAAAAACTTCTTAAAGATGACTTTGTCTATCCTGTGGATTTGACCGATTGGGTGTCCAATCTTGTTCCGGTTAACAAGAAACAAGGCACAATCCGCGTTTGTGTATATTATAGGGATATCAATAAAGCTTGTACCAAAGACAATTATCCAACCCATTTTTTTGACCAGATTGTTGACGACTATGAAAGGAGTGAAATATTCTCCTTAATGGATGGTTTCTCCAGCTATAATCAAATCAATATTTTACCTGCGGATCAACATAAGACTGCTTTTATTTTCCCTTGGGGAACCTTTGCGTATTGGAAACTACCTTTTGTTCTAAAAAATGCTGGTGCGAATTTTCAGCACACTATGTCTTATGCTTTTCATGACATTAAGAATATTGTAAAACCCTATTCAGACAATCTATTGACACATTCCATGCATCGTCAAGGTCACCCGACACATTTACGGGCCATTTTCCTATGCTGTTGTTATTATTGCATATGTTTGAATCCACACAAATGTGTTTTTTGTGTGGAATCAGGACGACTTCTTGGTTTGATCATGTCTATACATGGGATTAGAGTAGACCCTTCGAAGGTTGAGGCTATTCTCAATTTACCTCCTCCTTCCACGCTACGCCAACTCCAAAGTTTGCAAGGGAAGGAAAACTTTTTACGTCGATTCATTCCAAATTACGCTGAATTAACGAAAGGATTTACTCGGCTTCTCAAGAAAGGTTACGATTTTGTATGGGACGACACTGCCAACAAAGCCTTTGAAGCTTTGAAACTTGCCTTAACCTGTACACCACTGCTTTTTCTTCCTGATTATAGTCGAGATTATTTCCTGTACTTAGCTTCTTTAGACTCTACCATTGCCATGGTTTTAGTCCAAGAGGATGATTCACACGATGAACATGTTATATACTATTTGAGTCAGAGTCTCACGACTATTGAAACCAAATATTTACATGTGGAGAAACTGGCCTTGGCAGCTGTTCAAGATGTTCAACGTTTTCGTCACTACATCTTATTACGCAGAACCACAGTCATTTCCGATTGCAACCCCATGCAACATATCCTTACTCGACAATTACTGGGGGGCAAGTACTCTAAATAGATAGTTATTCTCTAGAAGTTTGATTTGGAGTTTGAATGCACCAAGTCAAAGAAGTCTTTGGTTTTTGCCGAATTGATATGTGACCTTCCCTCTACAGAGATAGAAAATGTGGCAGATGATTCCTTACTCGACGAATCCCTCTTTCTGATCAGTTCTAATGACGTATGGTACAAAGATATTATCATCTATCTCCAGACCCAAAATTTTTGGCCTGATCTTTCTAGTACAGATCATCTTCGTATCCGGTATCAAGCCCATCAATACATTATCCTGGGTGATACCCTCTATAGTCGTGGTATTGATTCCATATTTCGACGATGTCTCACCTATGATGAAGCTGAGAAATATTTGAATGACTGTCACTCTGGAGCATGTGGCGGTCATATGTCTGGGTATGCCACTGCCCAAAGGATCTTACGAGCTGGTTATTTCTGGCCTTCATTGTTTAAATATTGCATTACTACCGTCCATAAATGCCACGTTTGTCAAACCTACAACAATAAGATCCGATCTCACCCTACTCCTCTTCACCCTGTAGTTTTCGTTGGTCAATTTTCTAAATGGGGAATTGACTTCATGGCATGTAACCCTTGCTTGACCGGGGGGCATGGATACATTATTGTAGCTGTGGATTATTTCACTAAGTGGGCTGCGGCGATGCCTACATTCAATAATACTGGGAAAACTGCAACGTTGTTCATATTCAATCATATCATTACTAGATTTGGTGTCCCTCAAGCCATCGTTACTGATCACGGTAGTCATTTTCATAATTTCATGATGTATGAACTTAATGAGAAGTTGGGTCTTTGCCATGAAAACTCAACCCCCTATTATCCACAGGCCAATGGCCAGGTTGAGGCAATTAACAAAGTTCTCACTACTATGCTTCGACGAATGGTAGGAATTCATAAGTCAAATTTGCACACGATGTTGTTCTCAGCATTATGGGCCTATCAGACATCCGTTAAGTCTGCCACGAGATTCACACCTTTCCAGTTAGTATATGGTATCGAAGAAATTTTTCTGATTGAATGTGAAATCCCATCTTTGAAACTGGCCGTCGAATTTCTCCCTAACACCTCATCTGAAGAGGAACGTCTTTTATATTTGATGCAATTAGACGAAACCCATCGTGATGCTGCCTTAGTTATTGAAGCTCAGAAAAAATGTGTCAAAGCTCAATATGACAAGCATGTCAAACCACATGTTTTTATGAAGGTGATCTAGTTCTTCTTTACGAGAAAGATCGTGATTTACCAGGGGCTGATAAATTTGAGTCCATGTGGCGGGGCCCTTATATCATAAAATGAGTGTTGGAGAAAGGGGCTTATGAGCTGGTAGATTATGATGAAATCCCTTTGAGTGAACCTAGAAATGGGCTTTACTTGAAGAAGTACTATGCTTAAATCATTTTTTTCATGAGTGTTGTGTATTTTTAGTGTATCATACTCTTGTGTGATTTTTCGTTGTTTGGTTTCGCCCTTCAACTACTTACCTTGAGTTGTGATTGGTTTCTAGATGTTGGTGTCTTCACTACACTACATTGGCTTCACTGATGGCACTAGTCACATTACTCAAAATTTAGCGTATGCTGCTTGGACAATCTATACACCTATAGATGAATTGATCAGTCTACTTGGTGTTTTCCTTGGTCGCGCAACTAACAATATTGCGGAATACAGTGCAGTTATCGAGTTGTTAATGACGTTGTTTCACTTGGAATCTGTCATCTTATTGTACGACTTGATTCACAGTTGGTAGTCCTATAGTTGAGTAATGTTTATTCCATCTAGAGTCCTACTTTACTAAGGATATATTTATGAATTCGCCTCTTGGAACGTCATTTTGATTACATTGAATATCAACACATTCCTAGATGTCTAAATACATTAACAGATGCATTGGCCAATTATGTGTTAGGCAGACATTTGAGACATTTATAAAATCCAATCACACTTTGTACATAAAACAAGTAAGCCGATAGAAGCCTCATATTTATAACGATAAAAGTTTACAAAAAGTGTTTTTGTCCAAAGACCAAAATATCAAAAATGTGAAGCTCATAGCTTCATGTACAAAATCATCAAGGATGTTGCTCGCTATAACAAGTGACTGCCCCTACTACTCTACAGAGAAGTCGACCGATGGATGCAGATACACCCACTATGTGGTGTTGATAATTCCTAGGGAGCTCATCCACTGTGGCATCTGGGACATGCATGGTCAACCCCTCCAGGTTCTGTTCTATGACCTCTAGATCTGCGACAGCTACTCCTACTACAACACCGACTCTCTCTCCTTGCCTTTGGATTGGAGATGAACTCGGAGGATGATAAGGTCCCACATCTGCATTGATGAGAGTACATGATTAGTCATCGGATAAATAACACAAAAACATTTTTTATCATTAAAAGTAATAAAAACATTATATAAATAAAATTTCCTTCTTACCTATGTCCATCCGTTGGGAACCTTTAGGAAGAGCTAGGTCTGAATCTCCACGAAAATCTACCCCGGCATACGCATAATATTCAACCATGAGCAACTGAGTCTTCAGCCATTGGAAAAAGACATCGTCATGCCTAACGATGCGACCACCTCCATGTCGAGACATGAGATCTACCCACCTCTTCATCCTCAGATCCCGTGGAGCAGGTATACCCCACTCCACCTGTAAGCGTAGGGCAGGGACCCTTTCTAGGAAGCAGGATACCAAAATAGACCCATATCCAAATTGTTTTAACCCACCACTTCTGCACTTGGTAAGTTGTTTCTTCATGCTTTTTAGGACCCCCTTGCACCAGTTGAAGACCCTAGGCTCCATACATCCCAATGCACACTGAAAATGGATCTGCAGAGCCATGTGGGGAGATGCACTCCCTACCATGCGAGTAATAGTATAAAGGATAGTCCACAATAGAAAATCTAGGACAACCCTGATAGCTACCTTACCACTATGTTTCTCGGTACCCGACACACAATGATGGCAGATGTAGTAGTTCATAGGCTCACCGCCACCCCTGCTACCTGTAAGTGTCACCCGTGGACCACGATGAGATAGTCCTATCAGGAAATAGATATCCTCGATATCTATGGTGAGTGTGTGGGCACCCACGTGAAATGCGTGCTTGTTCACATCCCACATGTGAACCAAGTACTCAAGTAGTCTCAACTGGGCCCTCATGCCCTGAATCTTAAAGAACGTTAGTAACCCACACTACCAGAGAGCCATAACTGTTCCCAAGTCATTCCTAGCGAAGTAATATTCTTCTTTGTGCTCTCTCTCATGCCATTCCAACATCTTGACCAAGAAAGACCTGCCAAGGAACCATAAAATGAGATTAGAAACATAATTTTCTTTCCTGGGGGTTTTCCCTATTTGGTTTCATCTTTTTAAATTTTGGGTTGTGGATGTCATAGGCCTGCGCATTCGCATAGTGAAACATCGTCACACCCTACCTTTAGGGTCACCTGCAACGATCCTAGATTGTCATGTTTCTCGATATAGGGCACCTGCGACGACCTCAACGCACGGGTAACCCCTAAACAGTCAACCCAAAACATAAATTTAACCAATGAAAATCAATTTTGAAACCATGAAAAGATGATGGAGAAGGAGATTACCTCTTTAGCGAAGACAATTCCTGAAATGATCCGCCGTGCGCTCCGCAATCAATAGTTGAAAATCGGGGTGAAAAAAGGCTTTGGAGCAATATTTGGGTAAAGTTACAAATGAAATGGTAAAATGTCGTTTTTTACCTATTTTATTGACTTTAATCACTTTTCATTTGTATATTATATTATTTTTATGATTTATCCAAACCCTAAAGTCTTAACAACTTTACAAGTGATTGATTTTTGTAGATTGAAAAAGTCTGGAGGTGAGACATTGGAACAAGGGTCCACTTTTTTGGTTTATTTTTATATTTGTCGCATGTACAAATCCTTTTAGGGTTTTTTAGGAAAAACTTCAAGAAAGTATTAATTCTGTCTCACGCTCGTGAAACCATGAGAATGTAATTGAGTAGTCTTTTGTCGCTTTTTCGAACTCGTAATGGTGACATGAAAAACAAAATCTATGGAGTATCCTTTAATCTCTTTTCACACTCCTTAAAAATGAAAAGATTGCCGAGCAACCTTGTTCTTTTCACGCTCGTAAAAGTATTTGAAGAAAACATCTGATGAGCGGTAGGTTATCACTTTTTTGTTCTCGCCAGATTAATTTACGAAAAAGGACCTGATGGAGTTCTCTTTAAGTGTTTTATAGAGTCTCTAAAAATGAAAAACCTCTGAGTTTTCTCTCTTTGGACTCATTAAATAAACATCGAAAGACCCATATGGGATCGAACCACTCCTTCTTAGAGTTCGTTAAACATACTCCGAGGGACTCTTCTGAAGGATGAGCTTACATCAACAAGCATATGTTGTCCTCCTCAAGCTTGCGTAAAAATAAAGAGGTACTCGCCAGAAATGGTGGGGGAAAATTGGGAAAGAAATGTGTCTCTGTATTTGTGTTAGTGGCAGTAATAGTCGCTCTTGAACATGAAACCCCCCTTCGTCATTGTATCTGGGTCGAGAAATCCATTTGTCTCTCATTTGACCATCCACAAGTTCATATGTTGGGTCATCTTTGAGTCAATGTTGTCGAGACAACTATCATGTCATTCATATGTTCAAGAGAAGTCCAACCCAAATGAGCCTTCTATCGAGTTGGCCATCTGCAGTTACAAAATTCCTACCATGTCGGCCTTCCCTGTGTCAGTCCCGAATCACTTCATACTCTTATCTACTTCAAATCTGTTACATATTTCGTGTCATTGATGGGGGATACATCAAGGCCCTCCTGTGACGAGTCTTTTCCTATCGACTTCAACTCATTATCCGGGAACAAGACTTAGAAATCATTCAGTACCTTAGAACATGCATGCCTCAATGGCAGGTCCTTCACTTTCAACAGTGGGTTCACATCATTGACCCTTGATTTAGAGATCCCATCGAGTGTTCGACTTCAAATCATTTATTCACATTCGTTGGATTGTACTGGGGTACCTTGAGAGTCATTGACATCAATGATGATTTCCCTCACACTTGTTAACGGTTTCCATTAATGACCGATAATCAAGTGGTTTCTACCATGTTTGACTTCAACACCTGTAATCACATGGTTAGATTCACACTTTGAGACAATGGAAATGAAGACCCTGGATCTTATCATTTTGATCCAGGTTGCGATGGAGTATTCATGAACTTGTACTGACACATAGATCCACTGTGTATGTCTCGTGGCTATGTCCGAATTTGAATTCTTTTAGAGAATATATCCACAGTGTATTCCTGGTGGCTATGCCGAATCATGATGACATGGATCCACAGTGTATGTTTAGTGGCCATGACTCACTTGACACTTATGATTAGAGTCACTTGTAGTTTGATCATGGGAATGCCTACCTCAGAAATTGTATGATATTATGCAGATGCTTGTTTGTTTGTAGGTTCCTGATCGATGCGCTCCTTGTTACATTTTACAAAGTATTTCAGCTGTCACGAGTTCCAACTTCATACTTTGGGGGGAATTTTGTTACACATTATTTTGGTCACCTTAGTGATCACCTGACAACATGTGTTCATGTTCCCTGAAAAACATTAAAAGAGACTTTCTTCATGGGAAAAGTGATTTGCTTTCCTCTGCCAAAAACCATATGAAGGAAGGTCATCACACCCTGCTATATGCATGGGGTGTGATGATGCCTGATCATCGCACTTTGCACTATACCTGGGCTGCGACGTCGTCGCATGCTGCTTGTGCATAGGGTGCGACGATGCTTAAAGCATGGGAAAAGTCAAATTTCACGAATGTTCTAGAAGAGAATCTTCTAGAAGGCGAGGTGGCCTCTGATCGGTTTGGATCTCACTCGCTTCTCTGATTTGGTGGGATCATCCTAATATCCTCATCCATCTCTCTTTCACACTATATAAAGAGGGATATCTCATGGAAAAGGCTAAGATTGAATAGGCTAAGAATTGTATGGAGAGTTCTACTTCAGATTATGCTTGAGAGATTTGCTTTAGTTCTTCAAATCAGATTGTGGATCTTCTTCATTCAAGGCATTGGAGCAATGGTGTGTGTGTTGGGGCAAATAGCCATTGAAAGGGGACCTTGCAACATCAAGGCATAGGTTGTATTCTCCACTTTCTATTCACTTAATACAATAATGCATTTCTTCCCTATATAAGCATCTCGTCTTCTATTATATAATTCCTTGATCATATACATAAACTTCATTAGAATGCATATATCTTTGTTTTCCCTCTTTGTTGGTTTGTGATTCTTGGACAGGCTTACTATTCTGCAAACCCAAGGAAGGAACTACAAGGATGACACTAGTGAGGATCAAACATCGTTTAAAAGGTATGTCACTTGTACCTCATTAAATTAGTTCATATAATAATGAAGTTTAAGGCGAAGTGTGCATTCTGTTATGTTTTTTTCTAGTTTCCCATGGGATCTAGGGAGATCTGTTTGTGTTCACACTTACCGATTAATCCGATAACATACATTCAAGAAGAAAATCTTGAATCTTTACAGATGGATGAAAGTGAGTAATCCATGTATATATTCGATGAAAAAGAAGAAAATTATATCTCACAAGAAAATGTCGTCCAAACAAAGACACACATAAATAAAACAAAAGCGAATGTAGAAAAAGAGAAGGAAAAGTCAAGACCAAATATGCCATAAATGAATAAGCAACAACTAGTAATAAATTTAACAAGAAAATCTCCATGGATGACATATAACATAATTGATGATCTTACAAAGTTGAGAATCACTCTGCCCTTCATGGAAGTGGTTAAAATTCCACAACAGAGAGAGAACATTCTCAAATTTTTAGATGAGCCAAGTAATAGAATTGAAGCAATTGCATCAAGTTCAAGCAACAACAAAATAATTCAATAAGCAAACCAAAAGGTAAGGTCCCACCTTTCTATATATCCATAGAAAATCATGATAATGTCCTTCATAATTGCATGATTGATACTAGAGCCATAAACAATATCATGCCATTATCAATAATGGAAGCGCTTGAGATGCGCTGTACGAAGTACTATGAAAATGGGGAGAGTATTTATGCTATTGATTCAAGAAAAGTCCCTGCATATGGAGAAATCAAATATTTTTATGCTTGGATAATTGTTGCCCCACATATCACAATTGTATTCACGATTACAATAGTTGTCCTTCCTCCAACTCATGGTGTAGTTCTTGGTAGAGATTGGTCTAAATTGATTGGAGGGTACATCATGAATGATGGGAGTTGGATGATGTTACCTAATAAATATGGAACAATGTTAAGGGTTCCACGGGAACCGAGAAAACCATTCTCTTTTAAGAAAAAAAATAATGAATTGATGCAAGATTATGTCAATGTTGGTATAGGGAATTATGTCGTGTTGGACCAAGAACATCAAGATATCTTAAAAAATGAAGAAGATAGTTCTTTCAAAGGATTTTGGAGAATGTCTTTTAATAGTGCATGTTCTAGTTCAGGGAGTCGTGTTGGAATTGTACTTAAAGATCCCGATTCAGTTATACATCCACATGCCATCATATTGGAATTTCCTTGCACAAATAATGAAGTGGAATATGAGGCATTGATCCAAGGGATGATTTTGGCATTGGATATGAAGAATGAAAATTTGATTATAACTAGTGATTCTAAACTAATTATAAATCATATTACCCAAGAATATAAGATTAAGAAGGAAAGATTGAAATTGTATGCAAGAAAAAAGTGAATAAACTAATGGATTTATTCACTTCATTTAATATATCTTTTATCCCCAGAGAAAGGAATAAAACATCAGACTCTTTGGCACTTGTTGAATCATTATTTAATCCAAATGATTTTCAAGATAAAAATAGTTTTCAAGTGAAGTGAAACATCTCTCATTGTTACTTAATGACAATGCCAACGATATACTAGAAGTAACCAAAAATTATATATATATAGAAACTTAACTTGTGCAATTAATCTAACACAATATTTAATTATCAATTAACAAGACAAGGCTTGCTCACACTTAGTCATCAATTAACAAGACAAGGCTTGCTCACACTTTTAATAAGTTTAATAAGAATTCCTAAACTTGTTTTATACCGAACTATAAAGGATGTAAAATGTAAGAGCATCAACATTTATTTCCTTATATGATGGTTGCTCAAATTTCGTTTCACTCTTATAAATTAGGATGATGCAACAATACATATAAAAATAGATATACATTTCCTTGCGCAAAATGAATTATAATATATGAAATCAGTATTTAGAAGTCGTAAGCCCATGAAAACATTAAATGTAAACAACTTCCTTACACACCGCAGTAGAGGCGCAGTATGTCATTGAACATAGCACAGAAGCTGCATATCCAGGCATTTAATTCACAAAATAACAAAATGCATATGATGACGATGAAAAAATAAAAATAGAAAACTCTTCGACGTTTGCCTGCAGAGACGAACCCGACAATGCCGTAAAGACTCGAAGCCGCTGATAAATCCGGTAGTGACAATGCAATTCTTCTTAATCTTCATTACTAGAGACCAGCCGCTTCTTGCTTTCCCGCAGAAAACAACCAGATCTGGGCGTCCTTCTGGGATCGAAATCAGAGGTCTTCAAGAAATAATGAGAAGAAATCAGAGGTCTTCAAGAAATAATGAGAAGCAATCAAACAATACTGCCACAAAATCCAAAAAGACGCAGCGGCCACAAGCACAATCGACAGGCCCTCATTATCTTTCCAAAGTTATCTCAAGGCCATAGCATGCGAGAGATGCACAATAAATAAAACATAGTGGCGCTTTAAAATGGCCACTACAAATGCATCCACCGCTGCATCGCACGCTACAGTTGCCCAGAATGGAATTCTTTCACGCCTTCGGAATTAAATGCTGAATATCCTCTTCAAGATTTGGCTGCGACACCGAAATCTCAACCCTCCTTATCTATCCACGCTCATTCCTAGGTTCAACACATTTGAGGGTTTTCTATTCTTTCAAGCTCATTCCTAGGTTCAACACATTTGACCTTTCCGCACTGATTTTGTGCTCATGATGTATAGCCCCAACCTTGCAACAAGCATAACCAGGAAACATATGTCAATTATACTTATAAGTTTGATCATAAACATGAAGTTACTAACTTATGGCCGTCCAATAAAAATAAAGGCGTGTTACAGAACCTATCACGCAACCTTCCACATACCAGGCTCCATTCACAAATTCATTATGCTCAAATAAAGGTGCGTTACATTACATAACCTGTCACACAACCTTCCACGCGTTCCTTAATCGACATATCTATACAACAATTGTACCGCATGTAGGTTGTCTCTTGCACACTGATTTTTGTTTTACAGTAATCTCAAAGAAAGCATAATAGGTTGCAGTTGTTATAGAGTTTCAGAAACTAATTCCTTAGTCTCTTATATTATGCTCATCATTCAAATATGGTAGTATTAGTTGATAAATTATGAAGCAAGAAATGCAGAGAGAAAGAATAGAACAGAAAACAGTATATTAAAATATAAGAAGAATAGTACAAAACGAGTACATGAAGAAGTTCATGAAGAAGTACTATGCCAAGGGAAATACCTGAGCTAAATAGGCTCAAGAAAAACAAGAATAGAAAGTACAACTGGCAGTGTACAGTCAGCCTGTTGAGGTTACATTATATTTAACACTCCCTCTTAAACTCAACAGTTACAAACATCAGCACTGATTATGCCTAAGTGCTGTCTTTGAAAATCAAAAACAGATTTTCCCAGTGGCTTTGTGAAGATATCGACGAGCTGATCTCGAGAACCACAAAATTGTAGTGCAATATCACCATTATTGACTAGCTCGCGTATGAAATGAAAACGAGCGTCAATGTGTTTGCTTTTCTTGTGAAACACATGATTTTTAGATAAAGCAATTGCTGAAGTATTGTCACAGAAAATAGGAGTTGGATCCTTTTCTGTATGTGACATATCTTTCAATATTCTTCTCAGCCACACAGCTTGACAAGAAGCTGAGGTAGCAGCAACATACTCTGCCTCTACAGAATATATTGAGACAATTGGCTGCTTCTTTGATGCCCATGAGATCAAGTTCGTGCCCAGGTGAAAAGCATGTCCAGATGTGCTTTTCTTGTCATCTAGGCTGTCTGCAAAATCACTATCTGTGTAACCAGAAAGTTGATTACTATTAGATTCAGTGTACCATAAGCCAAAATTGAGAGTTCCTGCAACATATCTCAAAATTCGTTTCGTCATTTTCCAATGAGAATCTTTGGGGGATTCCATGAATCTGGAAACAAGGCTGGCTGCATACATAATGTCAGGCCTAGTTGCTGTAAGATACAACAAACTGCCTACTAAGATTTTGTACAGAGTAGGGTCCGCTGTAGGGCCTTCATCTTTCTTGCTCAATTTTGTGCCTAGGGGTATAGGGGTTTTTGTTGGATTGCATCCTTCCATGCAAAATCTTTTGATGATGTTTGCTGCATACTTTTGCTAATAAACAAAAATGCCTTTGGTTGATTGATTAACCTCAATCCCTAAAAAATATTTCATTATGCCAAGATCTGTCATCTCAAACTCAGATTGCATGGCATGTTTAAAATTTGTTAACTCAAGATTTCCAGTATAGATCATGTCATCAGCATATAAACATACAATCAAAATTTTACCGTGGTGATATGTTTTGGTGTAAAGAGTTGGCTCATTTTGGCTTCTGCTGAAACCACTTTTGATCAGATAAGTGTCAATTTTGCTGTACCAAGCTCTTGGAGCTTGCTTTAAGCCATACAAGGCTTTCTTCAACTGATATACTTTGGCTGGGTGCTCTTGGACTTCAAATCTAGGTGGTTGATCAACATAAACTTCTTCTTCTAGGAAACCATTTAGGAAGGCTGATTTGACATCCATCTGGTATACTTGCCATTTGTGTTGGGCTGCTATGGCCAATAGAGTCCTTACAGTGTCTAATCTTTCTACTGGAGCAAAAGTTTCACCATAATCAGTACCAGGTTGTTGTGAGAATCCTTTGGCAACAAGTCTTGCCTTGTGTTTTTCGATCTGCCCTTTTTCATTGAGTTTAGTTTTGTAAACCCACTTGACACCAATACTTTTCTTGTGACTTGGCAAATCAACAAGGTCCCATGTCTTGTTCTTCTCAATGGAGTCAATTTCTTGGTTCATGGCTTGAACCCAATCTGGCTCCTTAGTTGCTTCCTCAAAAGATGTAGGTTGACATGACATTAATGCAAAAAGGTTGTGTTGTTCAAAGTCATCCAACTACTGATGGATTTCTCTAAAACTTCGAGTTCTCTGATTTTGTGGTTCAGAGAATGAGTCTTTGCTGGAAGTTGAGTTATCCTGATAATTTTCAGGTTGTCTTTGTACCTGCAATCTTGGAAGAATAGTTTAAGGTACTTGCTGTCCTAAATTTTCTACGTTTTCAGAACTTGGCAACAATGGATTTTGACTATCCATTTGCTGATTTGCTGAATCATTCCATAATTGATTTTCCAGAAATTTTACATCTCTGCTGAGAATTAGTTTCTTGGAAATTGGATTGTAAAGCCTGTAAGCTTTAGATGTTTCACTATATCCAGTGAAAATACATTTCTCACTTCTGTCATCAAGTTTCTCCCTTAATTCGAAAGGTATGTGAGCATATTCTATGCATTCGAATGTCCTTAGATGCGCAACATTGAGCTTTGTCCCACTCCATGCTTCTTGGGGGAATTTCATCTTTAGACTTGTGGTTGGAGATCTATTCAAGAGATAAACTGAGCATGCTACTGCTTCAGCCCAAAAAATATTGGACAAACTTTTCTCTTTGAGAAGTGTTCTTGCCATATTCATTACTGTCTGATTTTTTTCTTTCAGCCACTCCATTCTGTTGTGGAGTATACCTGGTTGTTGTTTGCATGATAATGCCTTGTGATTTGCAGAAATTTGCAAATTCTCTGGAGTTGTATTCTCCTCCTCCATATGACCTGAGTGCTTTGATATATTTTCCACTCTATTTTTCAACTTCTGCCTTGAATTCTTTGAATTTTGCAAAAGTTTCAGACTTGTGTCTAAGAAAATAGATCCATATTTTTTTGTTGAAATCATCAATAAACGTTAGAAAGTAAAAGCTACCACCTATTGGCTCTGTTTGCATTGGTCCACATAGGTCAGTGTGTACTAGTTCGAGATGTTGTTTGACTTGATTTGATGACTGTGGAAAACTAGTTCTCTTATGTTTTCCAAGTATGCAAGACTCACATGGGGGAATTTGCTCTTTAAAGATAGGAAGACCTTTGACCATGGAGTTCTTCTGAAGAAGACTTAGA
>ML801013.1:13817-31760 GCA_009831015.1 Picea engelmannii
GATCTTTGCATGTCAGCATTTATGCTTTGAGTCATTTGTATTCTGAGTATGGGAATGCCTACCTCAGTGATGATATATTATTGTACTGTATTTCCTTGTTTGTTGGCAGGTTTCTGACCGACTGTTCCTTGTTCCCTACACACTCTCGACAAAGTATTTCAGCTATCACTCTGTTCTAACTTCATACTTTGGGGGGCTCTCTGTTACAAATTATTTTCATCATCCTTGTGACTATTAATGATGTAAACCTATCTGTAGTCTTCAGAGGGGTCAGTGGCCTGAGTTCATGAAGAAGGAAGGGAGAAGAACTTTTCCTGAGAAAAGAAGTTGCATTTTCCTTTGTAAAAACCCTATAAAAAAGGAAGTTCACAGGTTGCTATATAGACAGGGTGTGAGAATGCCTGATTCTCGCAGGTTGCACCATAGCTGGGCTGTGAGAGGTTCACAGGTTGCTCTATAGGCAGGGTGCGAGAATGCCTACACGTGGGAAAAACGAGCGTTTTCTCAAATCTTCTAAAAGGAGAAACTTCCATGGTGAGGTGGCATCCGAATGGTTTGGATCTTACTCGCTTTCATGATTTAGTGGGATCATCCTAACCTCCTCACCTTATCCTCTTCAACTTATAAAAGGAGAGGAGTTCTCATGGAGAAATGTAGCTTTTGTTAGTTTGGAGCTTTTGGGATTAGCTTGGATTGGATTGAGCTTTGGAGATATTTAACTTGGCTAGATGAGCCACTTTGTCAAGATAGATTGTGAATATTATCAGATCTATGCTCTCAAAATTCTTGGAGTGAAAGTGTGTGGGGAACGAAGGACAGTTGGAAGGGACCTTACGACATCAAGGCCATGGTTGTAATCTCTCTTTCACATTTAATATGATACAGTAATATGATTCTTTCCTATAAAGCTTGTTGTGTTTTATTGTATGATTCCTTGATCACATACATAGGTTTATATTGAGTTTATGCTATTACCATCACTTTGGTTGGTTGTGTTCTTTTGCGGGTTCATCATTGTATGAGCGTTGGAACAGAGATAGGATGGCGATGGCGATAGGAAGCGACATTTAAATGGTATGTCACTCATCCCTCTTTAGTTAGTAAATTCAATAT
Organism: Picea engelmannii; assembly: GCA_009831015.1. Lineage (NCBI taxonomy): Eukaryota > Viridiplantae > Streptophyta > Pinopsida > Pinales > Pinaceae > Picea > Picea engelmannii. Next base: position 14,931 of record ML801013.1, read on the forward strand.
TTAAAACTTAAGGAAAGCGTCATGTTCTGGTGTGTTTTGTTCTAGATCTAGGTGGATCTAGGGAGATTAGTTAGTGTCTGCACCTACCGATTAGTCTGATAACACAAGGGTCTGTTTTGTTCCGCTGGAGGAGTTGGAGAAGGTAAATTAGGGTATGCTCCAGCTACTTGCTCAGTCTGTGCCTCACCCTATTTCTCTACTGGCTCCTTCTCTGGCTCTGAGTCACTGTATGGTAAGTTCAAAGGGTTATCTCCCTTAGAAAGACCTTCGGTCTATTCACCTTCTTTCCCAAAATCCAATTTCCTTTTGGCCCTCTTACGCTTGACAAAGGAGGACTTTGTTTGCTCCTTTGGAGGTGAGATGGCCCTTCTCTTCCTCCTACTGCTCTTAGGAGTAAGAGATTTCTTTGTTGCAAGCTTCTTTCCTTTATTGTCTTGTTGTAGTTCAGTTGGAAACTCATTCCAAAACAAGAAATAGTTCCAGTCAACTCTTTTTTCTTCAGAGATTCTTTAACTATCAAAGTGATTAAACCTTGATGTGATAACCTGCTAGCTGCCTTTCTAGGTTTAACTTTAACCTGCCGAGCCATCTTAGTGAGTGCCTTGTGAAGGTAGTAAGGGAGGTTGATATGTGACCTTCCAGTGAAGTGGTTTAAAAGCTTGAAATGATAGAACATTACCCTATTATAACTTCCTTCACAGGTAATATAGGAAATATGGCCTTCAGTAGAGCCTGCCATTTTGTCTCCAGAAATGACATTGGGATATCCTTCTTCCAGATGAGAGTTTTATGTTGAGGTTGCAGATAGGATCTGAATTCAATGTCTACTGGTATAGTAGTCTTGAACCAGCACTCACCTGTCCTAGGTAGACCGGTGATCTCTGCAATAGATGCCTCGTCCACTATAAACTCTTCCTTGCTAATGGTGGCTCTCCTTCCATCGTATGACAGAGCAAAGGCTTCTGATAGTTGTTGATGGAAGTTCTCCAATTTCTCACAATAAGAGAAACATCCAGCGTGTTTAAAAAACTCAGCCACTTCAGGATGTGCCTCCAAATACCAGGTTCCATCCAATTCAGACCTGAGAGCTGGTCCCGCCTTCTACATTTTCTTGAGTTTGATTTAGCATGTTCCTGCAAATTAGCAAAACCTGCGAGCTAGGGGAGACAACACACCTAAATTTAGGAGGAAACAATGAATCTATGGCGAATTGATAGGCACGAGAATAGGGATGACTTGGCTTCTGTGAGATAGACTGAATATTAATAAATCATAACCAGAAACTCGGGCTTGATATAATGCAAATAACTTGAAGACTCAGGCTTGATGAAACATAGATAAGGAATAACAGAGAGCTCGGTTTTGATTCCTAAATCAAACGGATTTCAAATAATAAACATAAATGGGAAATCATCATGGAGATATCTCTTGGGACTTGAAGTTATGAGAGCCACGTGAACATCAAACAGTTAGGCGAAACAATCACTTCATATATTTTTGTGTATGCGAGGATATAACTCGAAAGGACAAGTGGGGGTCTTGCAAGTACTACAGAGCCTCAAACCTTGATCAGATGTAATAATACCACCTTACATCACCGATTCATTTGATTTTCGGCGGTTATCATTTAATTATTGCGCCAATTGACATCTAGATCATGCTAAAACACAGGCCTTGATATTTCCACATTGACACTTTTTCGGTGGTTAATCGGGCTTTATTTTTCCCTTTTAACCACCGAAAGCCAAGGCTTTCAGTGGTTAATGAATGCTTCACAGGTTCGCCTAAACCAACGAAACCTGTAACTCTCCATTTTTCTTAAGAAAATCAATTCCGATGTTTATTTCAAGTTTATTTACAAACAATAGGCTCTCTAACAAGCCCATAAAAATTTAGAAATAATTTTTGGACATCTCCCTATCACCTAAAATTGACAAAAATGACTGTGCTATTTTAGGAGATAAAACATATAATGGTGGTGCTCATTAGGGTTAATATGTCATCTATTTGTACATCCTCTCCCATAACCAAACTCACTCTCTTTTTTCGACTCTTTATACACTTCCTGTTATGGAAATTCTTACCTCAGTTAGGGTTTTGAACTAGTTCTCTAACACCTGTAGTGCTTGGGGTTACACCAACCATATTCCCATGATAATATCCCCAAGACTAAACTAGCATTACCTTAAACTTTACAGTGCTTGTCTATTTCTTCCCTCAATAGAGCACTAGATATTTAATCTAGATATGGTGATGTGATAGGCCTGATGCCTTGATCTACCTTGTTAGGCCTACATGTATGGGGAGATTCATTAAATTCGTAAAGTGAATGTGTTGGTGGACTGCAATTCTTTTCCTCTATGGTGATTTGGATTCCCTCCTTTACGTCCAAGACTTTCCCCTTAGACTTAGGTTGGTCACAATTTTAATTTGGAGGTTTCTCTAATTTGTAGCCTTTGCTAAATGTCTTAGAGCCCTTTTGGGAATCTATTATCTCATCCCTTGTTAAAAATTAGAATGATGGAGAGCTTGTTCATCTTCTTCAGAGAAGTATACTAGGTCTTCTTTCATTTCCTCCACCACAGAAGATCTTAGTCCTCCTTGAAAAATCCTTACCTTCCAAGATCTCCTTTTCCTCTTTAAATATCTCATCAAGTAGTCAAAAAATAGTTGGCCTCACTTGCCACACTAAAATTTGAAAGACAAGGCAACAAACACAAAAAATGGCATATAAATGTTGCACTATAGATTGTGAGATTTTTGTTTCAATTGAAACAAGATAAACCTATTTCTATACTTCTAAGTTTAGGAATGTGTAATAGTTCAATGCCATAACATAAAGTCTTTTCTTGTGTCCGGTGTTAATATCCACTCAAATAAAGTAAATCAATAAAATTAAAGCACATTGGTATCAAGGACTATGTTGTCTACTAATATTGAAAAATAACCATTTATATGCAACATTTACAACTCAAACAAAGGGAGTGAGTTGTCTCAATCATACTCAAGATATGATACTGAAAATATTTGTGGGGAGAATTGTTGTAGTAGATACTTTAAAGAGAAATTGATCTCACTGCTTTCTTTTCCATTATGCACTACAAGGTATGATCGTAATAAAATGTTTTGTATTTTTTGAAATGAGCACAATAATATAAACAATTAGTTAGAAGAAAATGTTGTGCCATGATCAAATGGCTCATATTGTGAAAAAAGTTTGAAAGGTAGCAAGTGAACTTTTCTCTCTTTTAGCACACCATCAATTTGCATTGAGTGAAACTTTTTTCTTACAAGTATGATGTAACTACAAGTGGGAATCAAAAGAGGACATGAACAATATCATGCTAATATAAAGATAGTGGAGTGCACATTGTTAGGAATTCAATTGTTAGTTGAATGATGTTCTTGGCAAAAGACTCTAAATTTTCTCTTATTATGTGATTATTCTTAAAATCAATGGAAGTGGACAAGCCACTACATAGGGTATGACAATGATTTTGGCTATGTGGCATGATGTTTTTGAAAAAATATATAGGAGTACAACTAGATGCTAATTGTTGTTACACTTTTGCAAATAAATATTTATGGGAATTGTTAAAGTATTGTATCTTGCTTGTATCTGCATCCCTTGGTTTTGGGGCACCCCATTAAAATTTATATTTTCCTCCAAATTAAATTTATTGGTCTTTAGTTCAATTCATTATTCGATATCCTAATAATCAATTTAAACATGTGCTACAATTTCATAATTCATATTAATTATATTACAACAGAATAAAATTGCATGCACAACAATTTTACCATATTAATACAACAAAGATTTACCACATGCAAGAATTATGTAAGGCTTCTCACCCAATTACACAATTAATCATGCTAGCACAGAGTTCACATTTTATTAGTTGAATACATGCTAAGATCATAATAAAATATAGATACAAGAATTATACTAAAATATAATTACAAAATATTTCTTCATTCTTGCATCATCAGTGATCCCACAAAGCCAATTCCCAACTATTTCCATGATTGAACCTTACTTTACACATAAGGTTGATTTATTCTTTCTTCAACTAGAATTGATCGCTATAACCATGTTAATATATACAAATAATTATCTTTCCAACAACCGTTAACATCTCATTAGCAATTTTACCCATTTAGAGAAATAACCTTCATAGCAACAACACACATAATTGATTCTACACATATAAATATTTAATACATAATATTTATATGTTAACGAATGCACTTAAATATATCCATAGGAGTGATTTTTCTCTTAGCCATAGGCACCAACTTGTGTAGATACCACCCCCAAGTCAAACAATGAAGCATCAAGGGAGAGTTGGCAGTTTGGATACTCATTCACAACTCTCAAACCCAATTTGCAACATAATTGAAATCTTCTATCCCAATATTTTCACTTTGTGCCATTTAAACAACTCTCCAACATTATAGACACCACCTCCTTCTAGCACAACACCACACATACAACCCCTTTCTCTGCTAAATAGTCCCTTAGGGAGTCTAGTCCTCCCATTTTGTAATGTTCTTGGACCTGCTTCCCTTGGCCATTAGGACACGAAATTCAAAAATGATTTCTTCCATCACATTTAGATTCACTGGTAAGCTCCACATCTTCATTGCATTTCTTGCCACATTGCCATGCCTTCACTCTCTCTACCATATATCCCTTAATGTTTTCTTTATGGTGGAGTATGGAGCGAGCACTACGGAGGTAAGCTCAACCTCCTCGATGCATCACCCAATGCACCCCCACATTGCCCCAATCTTTTATAATACAAACCCCTAACCATTATTGTGAAGAAAAAAACATTATTGTTGAGCATGTGTGTAGTGAATAATTGTACCTGCATAACAATTGTGAGATGGAGATAGTTTATAAGATATCACCTCTACCAAAATCTTTGTGAATGCATACATTGACTCTGGGGTGGGTTGATGTGATAATATCCTCCCTTAGTCTAATAATAACATCACCGACAATTTTAGTGTAATCCATAGTGGGTCGTCTTTGGCTTGTGTTTATTGTCTATGTAGTCGTAACATTATTATATTTAAAACTTATATAGAGTAATTGTTATTGTGAAATGAAAACTCATCTTAGGCATATGCTAATGTGGTTATAGTTTGTAATGGGTGAGGATAAAAATCATTAGGTGGAATTACTAGATCGGTTTGGCATGTAAGAAGGGTAGTGGTTGTCCATACCATGGATTTTTGGAGGTGGCACCATATCATGAGCTCCACATGGCATATATTCGATATTCCACATTGATTACAATCATAGAAGTTTCCTAACATTATTCCACATGGAAATGGCTATCTTACACCCATTGTGAACATATATCGTATGCTTACCTCCCAATTATATCTATATTTAGTCATTTGTTGTGCTGAGAGGTGATTTTTACAAAAAAGTATGAGGGAGATGTGTATTCCACAGAGTTGACACATGGAATTTAATAAATAAAAAAATTCAATGTCAGCCATAAATAAAATATTTCAATGTCCTCCTTAATCGAAATATTTTTATAACAAATATATATAAATCAATCAAAAGTAAAAAAATTCCTTGTGGTTAAAACATTTCAATAGTGGATTGTTCACTATGAGGGAGATATATTTTTTTTCTTGGAAAAAGAAAATGTAACTTCTATTTAAGAAAAAATGAAGAGACATTCCTTAGGCACCTGGGTGCATCGCAACATGAGCTTCAAAAAATCAAACTCCACCTAGAGACCGACAATACATAAACATGGACTATATAATAGTGTATCATGACCAAAATAACTCCTAGAACAGTAAGGACAATATCACTTATAGAGACCAACAAAAATGATAAAAGGGAATTACAACTTAGAAACAAGATTGTCTCTATGTGAGACAAGTCTATCAATAGAGAATTCTTCAATGAAAAATGATTTCTTTCCAGAATAAGTGTCTCCTTTGAAAGAGCATCAACTAGTGAATTTTGTTCTCGAAACACATGTGTAAAGGTAAGAAGTGTGAATCTTGTAGCTATTTCATGCAACTAATTAGCAAGATAGATGATCCCCAAATTGGCAACCTCAAGCTCGTCCTTCATCCACTTGATGATCAGACTCAAATCCCCAAAGATCTAAACATGAAACACACCCTTGTCTAAAGCTACTTTAAGGAGAGCATAAAGCAATTTGGACTTTCCCAGAGTGTTAGTGCTAGGGCCCAAATTCACTTTCCATTTGATCAGATGTGAATTAGATAAGTACAATAGAAAACCCACAATGATTGGTTGGCCCTTGGCAAGCACCATCGAACAAATCCCAATGAAAATACATGTTAATTGTTAGAGCCTGAAATATTTGAGATTGAGAATTCAAAGGAGCTTATTTATAGTAGTCTAATAGATCCAAATCTTACTAAGAAGTTTTAAAATAAGAGTATCTAGAATTTTAAAAAATCCTAGCATTCCTGGCAAACCAAATGCCCCAAACAACCAAAATAGGAAGAAATTTTAGTGATTGCAACTCCAGGTGCAAGAAAAAATCTCAGAAACAATCCAAAATCAATTCTTTGTCCTAGAGATGATAAAGAACCAATTGCTTTTCAATATCCCTCCTCACCTGTCAAGAATATGGACAGTCCAGAAAGATATGTTGGTTTGTTTTGTCATGGTATTTGCAGAGATAACACATACTCGACCAGTTCTTATTGTGCATTTTAAGTCTATCCCACGTAAGTATTTTCCCCTTCAGAGCTAGCAAGAATAACATAATACTTTTCATTGAATCTCGAATATTCTAAAGTTTATTATGCCACCATTGAGGTTGGGAAACTTCATAGCATGCGTAGCCTCATACCCCAATTTGGATGAATATTCACTCCCAACAGAGTTATAATTACAGATTAATCCATCCTCCTGGTCTAGTAAATATATATTTGCATTGCACAATGTGGTTATATAGTGATCCCAAGAAGGGTGCCACCTTTCTTCAAGTCGAATGGCCTCGATAGAGTTCCATCCTTGACCCCATATACTAGAATTGATGTCATCACCAACTCAATTCAAAATACAAACACCAAGCTCTTGTAACTGAATAACCATATCCTCTAGGAGAAATATATTTTATCCATAACCTGAGATAACATATTTTCCAACCATGACCTAAGTAACTGAGTGATCCAGGTGGATATTGGTGGCCACCCACCTATTCCAAATGGCTCATATTGACAGTTTTTAGTTCAGAACATTTCTCTGTAATGATGATTTTTTTTTCTAATTGTGGGTTCTTCACTTTTGAGGCTGTCTTGAATCCCTACACAACATCCAGGTGGATATTGGTGGCCTCCCACCTATTCCAACTGGCTTATTTTGGAAGTTTTCATATCAATGTACATCTTTCTGTACTTCTAGGACCGTTTTGGGGCCATAAACAATGCTTTTTTGGCTTGACACAATAAAACTATAGATGAAGTTCGAGTTTGACAACATAATGTGTAGTTCTCGAAAATACCTTTCCAATGGGATATCACATGCCTAAAACGGAGGTCGTATGAAAAAGTTATGACCCCGAGAAGTTGAGGTACCAACTTACCCATCGAAGCCCACATAAATTTTGGCGTCTCATCTCCTAGGGTTAGGTTTTTGGATGTCTAGGGTTTTGGAATTCATGAGTAATGTTAAAAAGGCCTCTGGAGCCTCATTGTAATCATTCTTCTCAGACGGATGCACGTAGCAGCCACATGTCTTCTTAGAGATAACTACCACCATTCGAGCAAGTTGTTTTAGTTCTGCAGTTTTACAGTTTCAACCTATTTTCTTTATTCAATAGAGGTTATTGTTCATTGGATATCTGTTGTTTTTCTTCGTATCTTTGTGTTATTGTATTCAATTTGTTATTCATTTCGCTTTGCTCATAAATTTGGATCAGAGGTATCTGAGCGATCTACTCTTCATTTTTTTTCCTTTGTGCATGTCCCCGATAAGAGCTGGGTACAAGAAGTTGGGACTCGAACCAGTTGATCCTTTGCAATATCGGTCATGCTGAGCCTGACCATAACTCATGGGGGGTGAGAATAAATATGATGGATAAGTAGATCCTTTTAAATTATTTCTCGAGGAAGCCCTTGCGCAACAAAGGAACGAAATGATGGACAACTTTGTACAAATCCTTTGGCGGTTGCCCACAGGAGACACATCTTCGTCAAGCGGCCACGAAACCCCCTTCAAGGTACAAGTAAATTTTGATATTCCATTATTTGAAGGACTGATAGATGCAGATGTTGTAGATAAATGACTGAATCTCCTCAAAGGGTATTTTTTGGTCCACAATTTTTCCGATAGGGAAAATATTACTTTTGCACTCCTCAAGGTCATCCCCCATGTTAATGAGTGGTGGGATACTTACTCTGATCAAAGGGCCACAGAGGAATCTGCAATATTTGTGGTTTCCCCCACATGGTATTCCTTCAGGGATTCCATTACAGAACAGTACGATCCTGTTGGAAGCTACGAGGACCAGTACATAATGGACCACGTTGCATTAGGAAAGGGACCAGACAATACCATATTTCACCAATATTTTCCATACTTTGCGCACCAAATTGGGTATCAAAGACTCTGAACGACATCTAGTGCTCAAATACCACGACTGTATGCATAGATACATTCAAACGAAACATGGAGTTTTTGGCCATCACATTATTAGGTGCGGCCTATAGATATGCTGCCAAGATTGAGCATAAATTTAAGTAGAAGAGTCGAGAGTTTGGATATGAAAATTCCTCACAGTCAAATCAGGGAAAAGGAGGTCCCAACCCACCAAAAAAGGAATAGAGAAAATATGGCCACTCTCAGAACAACTAATCCAAGCCACAACCCAAGAAGGGTAATGAGAATTTGAAGAAGGACACGGGAAAGTGGTGTGAATACCATAAAATCCCTTGGCACAACATCGAAGATTGTTTCTCCAAGAAGTCATTTGTGGCTGAGATGAAAGATTCTGAGTCAGAGGAAGATTCTGACTCCGAATCAAATCTAGCAAGTGGGAAGTGCATTATCGATGCCGAAACTGGTGCCACTTTCGCTACCACCAAAGTTCATCCAAGAGAACCAGAAGAACCAGAGGAAGGGGAACGCCTCTTTCAGTCACAGATGTAGATAAAGGGGGATTCACTTCATTTCATTGTCGATAGTGGTAGTCAGAAGAACCTAATCTCAGCAGTTGTTTTCAAGCAGATAGACCTGCTGAAAACATTGCACCCGCAACCCTACACCATCAGCTGGCTTTGCCAAGGAAGAGATCTTTGCGTCAGTCAACAATGTCATCTTCCCTACGACATCAAGCCCTTCAAATATGAGGTATTTTGTGATATTTCTCCCCTTGAAGTTTGTGATGTTCTTTTAGGCTAGCCATATTTGTGGAAGTGACATGTTGTGTATGAGTCTATACCCCACAATGTTATTATTACTTTGGGTAGACAATTGTATAGGATACCAAAGGTAGCATCGCCTACCACTATTTATTTAATCTCTACTAAGCAATGAAGTAAGGTCATTTCACAGACCGAGAAGTTCGTCTTCTTTGTGATCTATTCTCACAGTAAGCAGAAGGTCATCATCACATCTATGACCTCTACACAGTGCCTCTCTTTGCAGTAGAAGCAAGTGGACAGGATCATGGAAGAGTACAAAGACATCCTATCCTCACCCACCGAGGTATCGAAACACTGCCAAGTTAATCATCCAATTGATCTAACCCCCAATGCACCTCTTCCTAATGGAAAATTCTATCGATGCTAGTCGATGGAAAATGACGAAATCAAGTGCTAGATCCAAGAGATACTTCAAAAGGGGCACATCCAACCCAACTCCTCCCATTGCAGAAGCCTGATTGTAATGGTGCAAAAGAAAGATGGTACCTAGTGGCTCTGCATTGATTACAAATAATTAAACAAAATCACAGTCAAGAACCAATACCAAATTCCCCAAAATTATGACCTTCTTGACCAACTCAAGGGTGAAAAGTTCTTCAACAAGATTGACCTAAAGTCTGGCTAGCACCAGGTTCCCATCAAACCGATTGATGTATGGAAGAAAATTTTCAAATCTAAAGAATGTCTCTTCGAAAGGCGAGTCATGCCCTCTGGCTTAAGAAATGCACTAAGAACTTTCATGAGATTGTTGGATGATGTATGGAGACCCTTCGCCAACTCTTTTGTGGTGGTATATCTAGATTACATCCTCATCTTCAATAGAACTTGGGAGGATCACATGTATCATATTCAACAGGTTTTGAGCACTCTACGGTAGAAAAATCTATATTCCAACTTGGAAAAATTCTCCTTTGGGCCCATGAACAGGGTCCAATACTTGGGCTACATTGTTGATGAGCATGGGTTACATGTGGATGCAACCAAGATTCAATTCATCCATGACTGGTCAGCCCCGACCACACTACCGAGCTTGAGAGCTTCTTGGGACTTGCCAACTTCTATCAAAGGTTTGTGTTGGGATTCTCCCATATTGCATGGGCCCTCAACCAAGTAACCAAGGGTGGTGGAAAGGCAAATTTCGCATAGGGGAACGAAAAAAAACAAACATTTGATGAGTTGAAGCATCGCTTCTTCTCAACTCCAGTACTCTCCTTACCTGATCTGAAACAACCGTTTGAGATTGATATTGATGCCTCCGACTATTATGTAGGCACAGTTCTCACTTAGCACAGTCATCCAGTAGAATACCATAGTGAGACATTCTCAGATACCGTCCGAAAATACCCCACATATGACAAGGAAATGTATTCCACTGTGCAAGCCTTTTTTCAATGGAAACATTACATTCTAGTAAAGGAGACAACCATACAAACTGATCACAAGCCTCTACAGTTCATATAGACATAGGGGAAGTTGCAGAATGATCTCCATAAAAAGTGGTCCACATACCTACAACAGTGCCATCTCAACAACAAGTATAAGACAGGGAGCACAAATCATGTCGTTGACTGCCTCAGTTGACCTCCCATTGCTGCACTCACCACCATGCTCCATTCTTGTGGGCATGAGGCATCTGAGTGGCTCCAACTTTATCAACATGACCCTCACTTCGACACCACCTATCATCTCTTGGGTAAGGCATGAATGTCACTAATTTTCACATTCATAATGGATTTTTATGCCATCTGGGCCACCTCTATGTTCCCGCAAGCGATCTTGCAAAGATAATTTGGGAGGCTCAATACAATCGAATGGAAGGACATTTTGGCGGGAAGAAAATTGTGGTCGCTCTACAAAAAAAAAATTATTGGCCAAAACTTCGACAAGACGTCAACACGTATATCAGATCTTGCACTGTCTATGCCATTGCCAATCCAACCATCAAGAAGCAAGGATTATACATCCCTCTTCCTACTCCCAAGAGGCCTTGGGAATCCATCTCGATGGATTACATGTCTGGCCTTCCGTCCACCAAGCAAGGAAATGATTGTGTATTTGTGGTGGTTGATCAGTTTTTGAAGATGGTCATTCTCACAGCCTCGAAGAAGAGAAACATATTGGCAGATACTGCCAAGCTCTTCTTCAAACGGGTGTTGGTCCATTTTGGGATACCACAAACCATCATCTCAGATCAAGACAACAAGTTACTCAAGACATTTTGGTCAAGTCTCTAGTCACTGTTGGACACCAAGCTCACTAAATCCACTACTTTCCACCCCCAAATCAATGGTCAAATAAAGGTTGTCAATCAGATGATTGTGCACATCCTGCGCATGTATAACTCTAAGCATTCACATACATGGGATGAGAGTCTTCCTTATGTTCAACACAAATACAATAGGTCTCTCCATAGGTCCACCGACCATAACCCATTTTAGGTGGGATTGGGATTCCAACCCTTGGGTCCCATTGATGTTACACTACCTCTTGGAACCACATAGGAAAAATATTCCCATGTTCAGTCTGAAGTCGAAAAAGACACCAGATTCATTGAGAGGATTCATCACATCCTCCAACAGGTCCATGAGATTTTTTAGAAATCCAATGCTAAGTACAAACAATGCCATGATCAACACCAGGTACCACACCAGTTTCAAGTGGGAGACAAGGTTTGGTTACATTTGTAGAATGAGTACCTTATAGGGCCCCACCAAAATATCCATCCAATTCACTATGGGCCTTACATAATCACCAAGGTTGTGGGTGGAAATACTTTTGAGCTCAACACTTCACCCTTCCATGGCTTGCACCTAGTGTTCAATGTGGACCTCCTTCAACCATATTTTCCACCATTATTGGACACCTCGAAGACCGCAAAAAAATTGACACCAACAAATATCAACCCTAATTGCATGGAACATGCATCCACTGATCAAATAGTGGACACGCAGGTCAAGGGCACTCGCCAACAGAGGATCCAACTTTATTGGGTTGTCAAGGTAGGGCAACTCCTGCACCAAGGAAAGTGGCTCACCTAGGGCCAAGTTCAATAGAAATTTCCTCACCTGATGGGAGCACTCAAAAAAATGGATACCATTTCTTCCTAAGGAGGGAGGACTGATCCAGGTGGATATCGATAGCCACCCACCTATTCAAACTAGATCATCTTAACAATTTTTAGTTCAACACGTTTCTTTGTAATGATGACATTTATTTGTAATTGTGGGTTCTACAGTTATGGGGCTATATTGAAGCCCTACACAACCTCCAGGTGGATATTGGTGGCCGCCTACCTATTCCAATTGTCTTATTTTGGAAGTTTTCATATTAATACATCTTTTTGTACTTTTAGGACTGTTTTAGGGCCCTAAACAATGTTTTTTTTTTGCTTTCCACAATAAAATTGTAGAGAGATTTAGATTTTTATGGAATGATTTGTATTTATTGAAAATACCTTTCCAACGAGATATCACACGCCTAAAACGGAGGTCGTATGCAAAAGTTACGACCCTGAGAAGTTGAGGTACCAACTTACCCATCAGGGCCCACATAACTTTTGGCGTTTCATCTCCTGGGGTTAGGTTTTTGAATGTCTAGTAATGTTGAAAAGGCCTCTGGAGCCTCATTGCAATCATTCTTCTTAGACAGATGCACGTAGCAGCCGCATCTCTTCTTAAGAGATAGCTACCACCATTCAAGCAAGTTGTTTTAGTTCTACAGTTTTACAGTTTCAACCTATTTTCTTTATTCAATCGAAGTTATTGTTCACTGGATATCTATTGTTGTTCTCTGTATCTTTGTGTTATTTTATTCAATTCGTTATTCATTTCGCTCCGCTCATAAATCCAGATCACAGAGCCCACTTTTCATACCAAAAATTTTCCAATGATTGGAAATGCCAAGGTTAAAATCCTTCAATAATTGATTTACTTAGAATCAACCGACCACCACGAGACATCCATTGGTTGCACCAAAAATTGTTTTTATTTTCTATCTGTGATATTATCCATTTCCAATCCGACAACTTGTAGTGGTTGGGTTTAAGAGAGAACCCAAGGTATTTGAAATCTGCTTGCATATCATGAGAGGAAAAGTTTAAAATACCAGTAATAAAAGGTACAAACAACTAGAATAGGATGAAATTTTAGTGACTACAACTCTAGGTGCAAGAAAAACTCTCATAAACAATCCAAAATCGATGCTTTGTCCTAGATATGATCAAGACCCAATTTCCTTTCAATATCCCTCCTCACTTGTCGAGAATATGGACAATCGAGACATATATGTTGGTTTGTTTCGTCATAGTATTTGCAGAGATAGCACATACCTGACTTGTTCTTAGTGTGAAATTTAAGTCTATCACACATAAGTATTTTCCCCCTCAGAGCTAGCCAAAATATCATAATACTTTTCAGCAGACCTCGAATCTTCCAGAGTTTATTATTCCATCTATGAGATTGTGAAAATATCGTACCATGCATAGTCTCATACCGTAATTTGGATGAATATTCACCCCCAATAGAGTTATAATCCCATACTAATTCGTTCTCTTGGTCCAGTAAAAAAATATGTGCATTGAAAAATGTGGTTATATAGTGATCCGAATAAGGGTGCTACCTTTCTTCGAGTCGAATGGCTTCGATAGAGTTCCATCCTTGACCCCATATGCTAGAATTGATTTCATTACCAGCTCAGTTTAAAATAAAAACATCAAGCTCTTGTAACTAAATAAAAATATCCTCCAGGAGAAATTATTTTCTCCACAACCTGAGATAGCATCTTTTCCAACCCTGACCTGAGTAATAGAGCTCACTTTCCATGCCAAAAATTTTCCAATGATCGAAAATTCCAAGGTTAAAGTCCTTCAATAATTGACTTAATTAGAATCAATCGACCACCATGTGACATCCATAGGTTGCACCAGAAATTTATTTTCTTTTATATGTGTGATAATAACCATTTCCAGTCTAACAACTTGTACTTGTTGGGTTTAAGAGAGAACCCAAGGTATTTGAAATATGGTTGCATATCATGAGAGGAAAATTTAAAAATACCAATAACAAAAAGTTTGATGTCATCCTTTACCTCTGGGAAATATGATTTGCTAAGATTAATAGCCATCCCAGTGGAATCAAAAAAGAGATCAAGTATTTTTTTGATGGAGTGAGCTTCACTTTCCCCATAGTAACATAAATAATAACATCATCCACGAATACGAGATATGTGAGGCTTTCACAACGTCCTAGTTTCACCCCTTGAACAATATTTGCACACTTTGTTGATCTAATTACCCTGTCGATCCCATCCATAATCAAGATGAATAAATAGGGAGATAGTTGGCATCCTTGTAGCAATCCACTCCAAGCTTGAAAGAAATAAGTGCTTGAACCATTAAGAAGAACGAAAAAAGAAACTATGGAAACACAACACATGATCCACTTAACAATTGGTACATCAAACCCCACATACAATAAAGGAGCCGAAGTATAACAACAAGGATCGATCATAGGTGTTTGAAAGATCGATTTTCGTAATTGAGACAAGTATCTTTGAGACTTTGATGGAATGCATACCTTCCTGAGACAATCCAATGGCTTCGTGAATAAGTCATCCTTTGAGAAAGTCGATCTGTTCCAAAGTAATGACAAAGGATAAAATAGATTTGAGTCATATTGCTACTATTTTGGCCATAATATTATACAGAGAATTGTACAAGGCTATCGACCTAAAATCATCATATGAATTAGGAAAATCCAATTTGGGAATTCATGCAGTAAAAATAACATTAATACATCGAGGCATTTTCCTCATTTGTCTTATTTCTTCCACCACATGAAGAAGATCATCACCCAGTAAAGCAAAGAAGGCTTCAAAAAATTTTGCAGCCCAACCATCGGGGGCAAAGATCTTGTCTCGTTTGAATGAAGAGATGATAGCTAGGAGTTCAAGTTTTGTGACCTTGCTAAAGAACACTTGGTTATCCTCCTCCTCAATAAGACGTGGAAACATCTCGATGAGTTTGAGTAGTCGTTCCATATTCATTTTCTTTGGATCCTTAAAAAAAGACTCAAAATTTCTAATGCCCTAGGTGGCCAAGTTATGAAACCCACACACCTTATTTCCATCAGAGTCTCAAATTTCCTAGAGTGTGTTGTAGCTCTTCCAGAAGTTGGAAATTGTTTGGAAAAATTTAGTATTTTGATCCCCTACCGAGATCCAAAGAGATATGCTCTTGAGATGCCACATTTTCTCTTGGTACAATAGTATCATAGAACGATGGGATTATAATGTAAGACATATTTTATATCTTCATTAGGGCATGGACCACCATTTGTCCTCATATACAGTTGCTCCAATTCTACCTCAACATTCTTAAGACCCCGATCTTGTTGAATCCGACAATCTTGAGCCCAAACAATTGTCTTTTCCTTTATTTTTAGAAGACTTGCAACAAATTGACACTTGCTAGAGTCCCAATATCCACTTAATAATGACTCTAATTATCTCATACCAACTAACAAAAACCCTCATCTTTATACCATACAGGATTGTATTTAAACGAGGCTCTTGGTCTCCCCATGCCTTTCTCAAAATCCAAATAGATAGGGAAATGATCTGGCAATCGAACCTTCCCCACCCACGTATGATATATACCAAAATATTGAATAAATTCATGATGGAAAAGTAATATGTCCAAGCGCTTTGTTACACTATCGTTGCTACCCCGATTGTTTCTCCAAGTTCGACACCGATTAATGGGTTCCACATCAACCCAACCATGCTCTTCCAAGTGGTCATTAAAAAAGTTATACAAATGGTCCTCTTTGGAAAAATGTCCCCAAGTCTCATCTCGACTCAAGGTAAAATTTAAATTGCCACTAATAATCAAATTCCTAGAACTCAAATAGTTTAAAGAAAAAAATCCTCGACCATTAATCCTCCTTTCCTTCATATGGCCCATACAAATTGAGGGTCGAAAAGGCTCGATCTAGTTCCTTGTTGAATACTTTGGTATATAGACCTAATACAATGGTGAAAGAGTTTATAAGAGAGAAATTACAGGACAAACCCATAATGAGTTCCCCCTACAGACCGAACGAATGACAACCATAAAAACTCTAGCCAGGAAGCAATTTGGAAAGATCCTCGATAAGACCACCCAAGGAACACATAGTTTCTTGAATTAGTATAATATTCGGTTGTTTCAGATCCACAAAACATTTCAATTAAATTTTTTTGGGCCTTCCCCCTAGGAATATCATGTTTACATACATGAGTTTCATATTGGAACACAAGAAGGGGATTGTCCTGCTCTAAGAACCCCTAGGAGATTTTTTTATGACCCTAAGATATTTAATGATGGAAACAATTTTGTGCATTCTTCAAGGA
>ML801013.1:31768-74912 GCA_009831015.1 Picea engelmannii
GGTCTTGACCTTACAAGTAGGAGTGCAATTTAGTGGAGCAGTGATTCAAAGATTCTAAGACGAGGGAGGAACCAGACTCGATATCCTTTGATATTCATGAAATATAGCTATCACCCACCCTGATATCAAAAGGCATAGAATCTAGGCCCTCACCCAAATCCCAATTATAATAATGTCTCACTACCCCCAATATCCCACAGGAAATTCCAGGAGTAGAACCTGAAATTTGTAAGGAAGGATTATATGAGAAATCCTTTCTCGAAGACTCACACATCGTTGAGATCCTTATCCACAAATCCTCTAGCTTGGAACATTTCTCACTTGAAAGTTCCAAATCACCACCTAGCCGGTCCCAGAGAGTATAAAATTCCACACCTCATATCTCACCCTCCCCCAAAGGAACATTAACATCTCCAATCATAATCTTGGACTGATCTTGAGGAGGATCCTGGGATGTCCCCCGAGAGCTTCTCCCGTCGACTTCCATCTGAGGGAGAGGAGAGTTCTGAGCATCATTTTTTCCCGTGAATTGAACAAGTACAAATACTATGTCTCCATGAGTCCTCCTAGTGTTCCCTAAAAATTTATTTTGAAAAACAAGATTACAGTCAATAATAACATGTCTGACTCAATGACATTGTGAACATTGGAATGGTACATTGATATAGTCAAGTAACCAAGTGTAATATCCCCAAGGACGAGCCCTGTTGTAATCATGTTTATGAATTGTGATCATGTTTATGAATTGTAAATCATGTTTTGTAGGCTGGTGAGATGAGTATTTATAAGTTGGTGGGCTTATGTGTTTATTAGGGTGGATATCCTAAGTGTTAAAGTCTAAGAGCCTGCTTTTGTATATGTAATTATGCAAAACATTAATAAAGATTAAACATCGCTACGTGTAGACCGATCACGAAGAAAGAGTGATGGGGGACTAAGCTTCCACAAGGTGGGTAAGGGAAAGGGGGTTGAAAGGTTGGGAAGAGGGGCTAAGCTTAGGGGATTAAGTCCTTGGGAATAATAATTTATTATTATTCCAAAGTGGTGTGAAAGGTATGTTTTTATCCTAAGTCCTAGGAGAGGTAGCGCATGCAGCTCCAACGTGTGCAAAAGGGTATGCATACTTGATGGAGTGCATGTAGCTTCATGGGCGACATGTGTCGGCCCAAGCATATGCAATTTAACCCAAGAATTGGGTCGTGATGGGGGTTCATCCTCCATTCTTCCGTCGGTTGTTTGAGACCACGAATTTCGTCTAGTCTCTGTGTTCGTCCCCCATTCTATCATCCACTATCTGAACCGTTTTAAGTCTGTGATTGACCTCTGCTTAATTTTCTTGTCATGCACCTTCAAAACCAGAACGGTGTTTCTGATGCATCTGATCTCTGTATGCCTCACGCAGCTCTGAAACCCGAAGCCTATGATGTTTTCTTGAGAAGTCGATACATCCTCCGTCTGAACCGTTTGAGTCTGCGTTCGACTTCTATGTTGATTCCTTGTCACACACTCTAAAATCCAATGGAAAACCCATGGACTTAGTTGTGTCTCATGTTTTTCCTGTGAACCCAGTTTATCCACACTGCAAATCTGAGTTCGTGCTTAACTGTTTGGGTTGTTGTTCTATGTGCTACCTGAACCGTGTCGCGTCTTAGTGGATTGTTGTCGCTTTTGGACGCCCACACCCAATTTTCCTGTTGTTGTTGTCACCCGTGAGTTAATTGAATTTTGTTGTTGTTGTTGTTATCCTAAACTTGTGGGAATTGAGTTGAAAACTATTTGAAGAACCGGGTTGTCAAGACTATGGTTGAAGAGGCAGGTTGTCAGGCCTGTGAGAAGCTCTCTCCAGGTGAGAGAGTTTGTTGGGAAGTGGTTTTCTCCCAAAGAGAGTCCAACACCAGCTACAAAGCTCTGAGAATTCCTGATCCGTCCTATTGTTGAGACCCAGAGAGGGAGGTGAAGCATCGATGGAATGTGCTTGTGAAGGTGTATACTCCCAGGTGGAATAGGCATGTGGGGAATGAGAGTCTGTGAGTAGTGGGCATAAGAAGGATCCTAGAGAGAATCCTTCCGGTTGCTCTGTGCAATTTTCCTGTAACCTTAGCCTAGTCTAGGATTCCCTTGCACGGGGTGGAGCTTAGTCCTAGCTTGGGGGTGACCCACTGCTGAGTGTGATGAGCAGTGTGGTCTAAGGTTGGGAGGTTCGTGGAAGGTATGAACAAAGTTGGTGGAGTTACTACAGTTTCAAAGATAAGTATCAATATGTGTTTAATTTCAATTAAAATGCATGTCTATGATGCTTGCAATATTATCATGTATTCTGATACAATTATGAAATATTGTTAATTCCATTATTTATGTATGTTAGCAGTAATCCTATGATTACTCTGTATTGTTTAGTTAAATGTGTTAATTTGATTTAATGCATGTTATACATATAAGTATGAGAATGTTTCCGCGTAGTGGCATTGCCCGATAGTGGGGTTGATGGTCGGGGACGTTACAATATGGTATCAAAGCCATAGTTTCAAAGCTAAGCCTGGATGGGCCGAATAAGTGGTATTTGGACCCAAGGTTTCGAGTGGAAATGGTGTTCAATGGAACCAATTTTGAACCTTAGAATGTTTTTGAGTGCCAAGGGGTTACTTGGTCGTGTTACGAATCTTAGGAGGAGTAACGGTAGAATAAAACTGCAGACGGCGTGGTATTTGACCACAAAGAGAGAGAGTGCTTAACACTTGGGGTGTTGGAGTTGTTGGAGTTGTTGGATCTGTTCGGAAGGAGAGGAAAACCTTTACGACCATTAGATCCAAAGAAGGTGTAGGAAGGTTATCCTAGAAGCCTTTCAGAGTTCGACAATCAGGAGAAGCATGGTGCGCTGAGGCACAAACTTCTGAAGTCCCGAAAGAGATCTACACCGTAGATCTGAGGGGAGAAGCTTGACCGCTAGATCTTGGAGAAGCCACGCACGGGTTATTCACGAGAATCCTTCGGAGTTCGCAGATCGAAAGATTTAAAGTGAAGAGAACTAAAAACCTCTGAAGCAATAAATCGCGAAGTGGATCTCAACCGTTGGTTGCGGGAGAGATAAGGACCGTTGATTATCCAGGGAGAGCTCAGAACTGCGGCAATCGAGAGAAGGGGAATGTGTTGATGCACAAACTTTCGAAGCCTGAAGTTTTGAAGTGAAAGGGTAGACGTGGTGGGGCTGAATGACGTCACTTGGGGCAACGTGGAACTTTCTAGGTGTACCACGTGCCATCGCCTTAGTTGGTGATGACTGTACTATGTGGGCCTGTAGGATAGAGAAGCTAAAAGTTTGTAATTCGGGAGATTGAAAGGGAAGCAAGCGGGAAAGCTTCTGGAAAACGAAGTCTCGAAGTCCCGAAACTCAGACACCTGAGGTTCCATAGTGTGTGTCCACCATAGGATGTTGGATAGACATGGACAGTTGATCCACTCTACTTCGTGAGTTCGGTAACTCGGAACTCCGAGAGACTGTTGTGTTGTGCTTTGAAAATTTTCGAGGCCAAAGGCCCGAGTACGCACTTATCGATCTAGCGCTTACTCGCAGCCCGTGGTCGAAGGGTTTGGGGCTAAGAGAAAAGGGCTAAGGCTTGAAATTGTTACAGAGCTGAGCAGAGCTCGGAAAATTCATGAAATTTGAACGTTTTCTGTAATCAGATTTGTTTGTGAATGTTGTGGAATTTGTTAAGGAATGATGGCTTGACAAATTCTGGTTTTCTGCACGTGTGTTTGTAGAATTTTAGCGAGTTCTGGAACTAATTAGAGTTTCAATGGAGTGAAAAGAAATGGAGGAGACACATAATGCTTCCAGTTCAAAGAATGAAGCTAAAGGGATGGATGTTCATTTGGGAGTTGAAGGGTCGAACTCCAATGGGCATGGAGAAGACATAGATAAGGAAGGGAATATGATGAAAATCATTGAACGATTGCAGAAAGATGCCCAAACTCACCGAGAAGATAACAGAAAGCTCATGAAAGCTAAGGAACAACAAGGAGAATTCAACTTAAAGTTGATGAAGAGTCTGGAGAGCATAGAAAAGAAGTTGGACAAGGAGAGAGACTCGAGCAAAATAGGGAGTCACCAAACTTCTGAAGGAAGAAGATCAAGGAGTTTTGGTAGACACCATCATCACTCCCAAGGTCACTCCAAGAGGAGGGCACACAGTAATTCAAGCCCATATCCTACCAAAAAGCACATGAGATCTGGAGTAGATGAACTAAAGGGTGAAATGAACAAGATTAAGCCTCCTACATTTGATGGAGAGCACAAGAAGGAGGAAGATGTTGAAACATGGTTTCTTGGCATGAGGAAATATTTCCAACTGCAAAATTATTCCTCTCATGCAGAAGGAAGAATTGTGATGTATCAACTGAAAGGAAAAACATCCATGTGGTGGGATCAGCTTGTGCAGGTACAACACATTAGAGAGAAATATATGACTTGGAAAGAATTCAAGAGGTATTTCAAGAAGATATACTTGACTAAAAGATACTATGACAGAAAGATGAAAGAGTTCTTTGAACTCAAACTGGGTAGCATGACCATTGATGAGTATGAACGAAGGTTTTTGGAATTACTGAAGTATGTCTCGTTCATCAAGGATGAAATTGTTAATATTCAAAGGTATTTGAGTGGACTGCCACCTTCCATCAGTGACAAGATTCAGTATGATGACCCTAAGACCATGGAAGAAACTATAAGAAGAGCGTAATGGTTATATGAGCAGCAAAGAGAGAAACCTACCTTCCAGAAGGCTTGGGAAGACAAGAAGAAATTCCAAATGGATTAGAGGAAGAAGGGAAATAAGACACCCTTTTTCAGAAACAGTCCTTAAAGACAACCATCGTTTAGAGAATCGAGAATGGCTTATGTAGGGGATCAAAGGCCAAGGCAGATGCCCATTCAGTGTTTAGGCTGTCAAGGGAACCACAAGTACAGATATTGTCCCCATAAAAATGGCAAAGTGAGAGTTGTCCATAATGTTCAGCAAGATGAAACAATGGAGGACATGGGCAGTAGAATGCCAGGGATCTACGCAGCCCTGGACAAAAAGCAAGTTGAATATCAGTCACACATGATTGAAGTGGAAGGTATGATTAACAACCAACCATTGATTGTTTTAATTGATTCGGGGGCTAGCCATAGTTATATGTATCCTAGAGTGGTGGAAATTTTTCATTTGTCGAGAAGCAAACACGAAAAGTCTTGGTTAGTGCAACTGGCTACATGAACCAAGAGGAAAGTCATTGAGTTAGTTAAGTCCTGTCCAGTGGACATGAATGTACTAAGCACAGAGGCTGAATTGAATGTTATGCCTTTAGGTTATTATGATTGTCTAGCTGGGATGGACTGGTTGGACCAACACCATGCCATCCTGAACTGTCGTAACAAGGAATTCACTTGCCTGAATGAGGAAGGAAATTGGAAAACAGTCCAAGGAATTCCTAGAGATGTTGCTATCAGAGAAATCTCAGCAATGCAGCTAAAGAAGTGCTACAAGAAAGGCTGTCAATTATTTGCAACCCATGTGGAGGAAGCATCTAAGGATGAGGTCTCAAATATTGGAGATCATGCAGTACTAAAGGGGTTTGAAGATGTATTCTAGGAGGTACCCGGAATACCTCCGAAAAGAGATATCGACTTCTCTGTAAACTTGATGCCTGGAGCAGCTCCAGTGTCGAAACATCCTTACATAATGAGTACACCAGAGCTGAAAGAGATGCAATTGCAGCTTGAAGAGCTTCTGAAGAAGGGGTATATATGCCCAAATGTGTCACCTTGGGGAGCCTCGGTCCTATTCTTGAAGAAGAAAGATGGGACATTGATATTTTGTATCGATTTCAGATAGTTGAACAAAGTAACAGTGAAGAAAAAATATCATCTGTCGAGGATTGATGACCTCTTTGATCAGTTGAAGGATGCGAAGATATTTTTGAAGATAGACCTCAGGTCGGGATATCACTAGGTAAGGATAAAGGATGAAGATGTCAGCAAGACCACCTTTAGAACAAGGTATGATCATTATGAGTTCACAGTGGTGTCGTTTGGGCTGTCGAACACACCCATTGTTTTTATGTGCCTAATGAATGGTGTATTCAGGGACTATCTAGACAAGTTTGTCATAATATTCCTAGTTGACATTCTGGTGTATTCCAAGTTGAAGGAAGAGCATGAACAACATATGAGGATGGTGTTGCAGGTGCTAAGAGAGCACCAACTGTATGCCAAGTTGAGCAAGTGCTCATTTTATCAGCAGCAGATCCATTACTTGGGGCATATTATTTCGAAGGATGGGATAGTTGTAGATACTGAGAAGATTGAGGCCATCAGAGAATGGTCAACACCGAAGAATGTGACAGAAGTTAGATCCTTTATGGGTCTATCTGGTTATTACAGAAGGTTTATCGCAGGGTTCTCGAGAATAGCTCACCCTATCATTTCCTTGCAAAGGAAAGAGCATAAATTTCAATGGATAGAGGATTGCGAGAGAAGCTTCCAACAATTGAAGCAACTATTAACCAGTGCTCCAATCCTGAGGATTGTAGACCCAAATGAAGATTTTTTGGTATGCAGAGACACATGCAAAGAAGGCTTGGGAGGAGTCCTCAGTCGGAATGGATTCGTAATTTGTTATGAATCTAGGAAGTTGAAAGAGCACGAAAGGAACTATGCAACTCATGATTTGGAGTTGGTAGTCATAGTACACGCTCTAAAGAAATGGAGGCATTACCTCATGGGAAGAAGGTTTGAACTGAGGACAGACCATAACGGTCTGAAGTATTTGTTTAATCAACCAACTTTGAACGCTAGACAAAGTAGGTGGTCGGAGTTTCTCTGTGAGTAAGATTTTGATATCAAGCATATCAAAGGGAAGGAGAATAAAGTGGTTGATGCACTCAACATGAGAGTACACGAATTACATGCTACAACCATTAACATGTACCAAACTGATATTAAAAGAAGAATTTATGAGGCTACAAATACAGATTTGTAGTAAAGATATTTGGTAGTAAAGATATTTGGTAGCAAAGCTACAACAAGGTAAGATGCCACAGAAAGTGGAGAATTATAAATTAGGGGTTGATGGAATAATTTTGTACAAGAACAAAATTTATGTACCTAATGTCCAGGATTTGAAACTTGCGATTTTGAATGAAATGCATAATGTGCCTTATGTTGGACACCCTAGATATCAGAAAATTGTGGCAGCAATCAAGAGCCATTACTTTTGGCCATGTATGAAGAAAGAGATTTTTGAATACATCACCATATGTATGGAGTGTTAGAAGGTTAAATATGAGCACAGGCACCCAACAGGGTTGTTGTAGCCTTTACCCATTCCTGAGTGGAAGTGGGAGGTAGTGACAATGGATTTCATCACAGGATTGCCCAGAACAAGAAAGCAACATGATTCAATCATGGTGGTAGTGGAAAAGCTTACGAAAGTTGCCCATTTCATTCCGTTAAAGACTACTCACAAGGCAGCGGATGTTGTCAACATCTTTATGAAGGAAGTGGCACGATTGCATGGTATTCCCAAGACAATTGTGTCTGACAGAGACTTGAAATTTACCTCAAATTTTTGGAAAAGGTTATTCAAAGGATTTGGAACGAATATGAACTTTAGCACAGCCTATCATCCTGAGTCTGATCGGCAGACAGAGCGGGTGAATCAAGTGATAGAAGACATACTAAGGATGTATGTGATGGACAAACCATCGAAATGGGAAGACTACCTACATTTGGTAGAATTCTCCTACAACAATGGGTATCAAGCATCATTGAAGATGAGCCCATTTGAAGCACTTTATGGTAGAAAGTGAAATACTCCAGTAAGCTGGGATAATCCAGCTGATAGAGCAATGGTTGGGCCAGAGTTGCTCAAGGAAATGGAAGAACAAATGCTAAAAATTAAGCAGAATTTAAAGGTTGCCCAAGAAAGGCATAAAATTTATGCTGATAAGAACAAAACCCACAGAGAGTTTAAAGTGGGTGACCATGTTTTCCGAAAAGTAAAAGACAATAGAAGTTCCCCGAAGCTGGGAAGATGCTCCAAGTTGGCAGCCAGATTTTGTGGACCATTTGAAATCCTAGAAAGGATTAGGCCAGTTGCATATATGCTTGCATTACCTATATCCATGACTGTACATAATGTGTTTCATGTTTCATTGCTTAAGAAATATATACCTGATGCTAATCATGTAATTGATTGGAATGTGATTCAGGTGGAGCAAGAAGGTGTCCTACAAGTGCATCGTGTGCGCATATTGGACTGGAAAAGAAAACAACTCTGGAATCTATCCATAGGGCTTGTAAAGGTTGAGTGGACCTGGTATGGTCCCGAGGACACGACTTGGGAAAATGAAGATGCTATGCGGGTAGAATATCCACATCTTCTTGAAGATTTTGAAAATCTTGTTGATGTTGTGTAAAAGTTGCACTGAGGAAAGTGCAAAAATAAGGGGAGGGGATTGTAATATCCCCCAGGATGAGCCATGTTGTAATCATGTTTATGAATTGTAAATCATGTTTTGTAGGCTGGTGAGCCGAGTATTGATAATTTGGTGGGCTTATGTGTTTATTAGCCCAGAGAGCCTAAGTGTTAAATGCCAAGAGCTTGTTTTTGTATATGTAATTATGAAGAACATTAATAAAGATTAAACATCGTCGTGTGCAGACCGACCACGAAGAAAGAGTGATGGGGGACTAAGCTTCCACAAGGTGGGTAAGGGAAAGGGGGCTGAAAGGTTGGAAAGAGGGGCTAAGCTTATGGGCTTAAGTCCTTGGGAATAATAATTTATTATTATTCCAAAATGCTGTGAAATGTATGTTTTTATCCTAAGTCCTGGGAGAGGCAACACATGCAGCTCCAACATGTGCAAAATGGTACGCATACTTGATGGATTGTATGCAGCTTCATGGGTGACATGTGTCGGCCCAGGCACATGCAATTTAACCCAATAATTGGTTCGTGATAGGGGTTTGTTTTCCATTCTGTCGTCGACTGTCTGAGATCGTGAATTATGTTTGGTCTCTGCGTCCGTCCCCCATTCTGTCGTCCATTGTATGAATCGTTTTGATTCTGTGATCGACCTCTGCTTAATTTTCTTTTCACGCACCTCGAAAACTAGAACGGTGTTGTCGACGCGTCTGATCTCTATATGCCTCACGCAGCTTTGAAACCCAAAGCCTATGATGTTTTCTTGAGAAGCCAATACATCCTCCATCTGAACCGTTTGAGTCTGTGTTCGAATTCTGCGCTGATTCCTTGTCACGCACTCTGGAATCCAATGGAAAACCCGTGGACTGAGTCGTGTCTCATGTGTGTCCTATGAACCTAGTTTATCCATACTACAAATCTGAGTTTGTGCTTAACCGTTTAGGTTGTTGTTCTATGTGCTACCTGAACTGTGCTGCGTCTTAGTGGGCTGCAGTCGTTTTTGGACGTCCACACCCAATTTTCCTGTTGCTTCTATCACCCGTGAGTTAATTGAATGTTGTTGTTGTTGTTATCCTGAACTTGTGGGAATTGAGTTGAAAACTGGTTGAAGAACCGGGTTGTCAGGCCCGTGGTTGAAGAGGCGGGTTGTCAGGCCTATGAGCAGCTCTCTCCAGGTGAGAGAGTTTGATGGGAAGTGGTTTTCTCCCAGAGAGAGTCCAACACCAGCTACGGGGCTCTGAGAATTCCTGATCCGGCCTATTTCCAAGACCTAGAGAGGAAGGTGAAGCATCGATGGACTGTTCTTATGAAGGTGTATACTCCTGGGTGGAATAGGCATGTGTGGAATGAGATTACGTGAGTAGTGGGCGTAAGAAGGCTCTTGGAGAGAATCCTTCCAATTGCTCTGTGTAGTTTTCCTATAACCTTAGCCTAGTCTAGGATTCCCTTGCCCGGGGTGGAGCTTAGTCCCAGCTCGGGGGTGAACCACTACTGAGTGTGATGAGCAACGTGGTCTAAGGCTAGGAGGTTCGTGGAAGGTCTGCATGAAGTTGGTGGAGTTACTACAGTTTCAAAGATAAGTATCAATATCTGTTTAATTTCAATTAAAATGCAAGTCTGTGATGCTTGCAATATTGTCATGTATTCTGATGCAATTATGAATTACTGTTAATTCCATTATTTATGTATGTTAGTAGTAATCCTGTGATTACTCTGTATTGTTTAGTTAAATGTGTTAATTTGATTTAATGCATGTTATATATATAAGTATGAGAATGTTTTTGCGTAGTAGCGTTGCCCGACAGTGGGGTTGATGGCCAGGGACGTTACACCAAGTATAAGTTTTCTTTCCAACAACCAAATCCATAGATTCAAATATCCCTTGACAAGGATCCAACTCAACAAGGATTTGAGCCACCATCCCAAGAGGGCTATTCTTATAACTGTCATTGGCGATGATAAACTCCCTAAGACCTCCCCAATGGATTTTAATCTCGAGTTCGACCAAAACGTTAGAGGGAGGCTGGGAAGTTTTATCCAGGTGGGAACCCTAGTCAAATTCTCCTCTCGTGCATCAAATAATGGATTCCATGGCTTGATACTGAGAAGAATTTTTTCTCAGTACCATCGATTACCAAGAATCTTCCATACATCATCTTTTGTTCTAAAGAGAAATTTGATCCAACCTATGGAAAAGAGATGCACGATTGGAGAATATCCAACAACATAACCCCAATTGCATTGCATCCATGAAGACAAAGACTCCTTTGCCACCCTTATGCTGCAAAATTTTTCGACAAGGGCTCGACCCTCCATATATGCAATTTGTCTTACCTGCAAGTCTTTACCAACAACTAATGAGAACCCTCCTCCTTGAGACTTGATTGTTCGCCTTCACTTCCAACCAAGACCCCTCTGATCAACCATATTGTCACCACCTTGAAGTTCTACTAACCCGAATCCACTCCCAATAAAACCCTAAGATTGTATTTCATCCTACCTAAGACCAGATGGGAAGCCGACTATTGGATCTATCATATTTGGATCAGATCTACGAACAATGCCACATACGTTACCACTCAGAACCCCATTACTCGTAGCCCGAGTGTATTCACTCCCCCAACTAACATTAAGTGACGAAATAAGTGACAAAGCTCTTCGGATTTCGTTCGAGGTGTGTGATCTGATAGAATCAGATCCAAGGATCTTGGGAGAAAATCCAGAATTTACCACCTGCTTTGGAATGCTAACAGACACTAGTTATGAAGACGAAAAATTATGTACTTTGGGACTAATAAAAATACAATCATATGAATAATCCACCAACTGAAAGTCTTCCTCCATAGTGACGTGTCAGATGTGACCCACCAACCATCATTGTCCTCTTGACCGAGGGACACACACAATATTTTAGTTAACCTCAACATTGAAAATTTTATTATAATTTCTTGTTGTGTTAAGTCATGCTCAAAGACATCAAGTTTCAAAATATTTAAACTTATTAGAGGATCAATTTTCTAGCCTTTATATAATATTTTTCAAACTACAAAAGAAGTAGAGACAAAGATATGACAAGTTCACTTAATCATTTCAACATAAATTCAATTTCATTAGATTTTGATTTTTGGGGGGAACTTCAAAGAGAGCATAAGCTATAGTATGTTTATTATGTATCATACAATATATAAAATCACTTTTCAATGAGCTTAAAATGATTTTTTAACGTCTCTTTGTTAATCTATAATTATTATTATTCATCATTTCCTTAAATTATTATTTTTCATTTATTTAGAAATATTTTTTTAAACTAGACCAAATTATTTCAAATGTAAAATAAAATTAAAAAAATGTATTGGGAATAAAGATATTATTCAGATAATAGTTCAATATGAAGAGGATGAAAGGTCTATTAAGATATATAATTATGTTTTAATAGGTTATCAAAATAAAGAAAGTTTCATAGTTTAGGAAGTAAAGGTTTACACTATTGATATGTTCCAACCATGGAAACGGAGAAAGAATGTGATATCAATTATTGAGTACTTTCATTGATTTCAAGAATGATATAACACAAAATAATATGTTATATTGATTTAAGTGACAATATAATAAATAAATAAAGATATAGAGCAATCAAGGAATTGCAATGATCTCACAAATGATAAAACCCATAGGCATTGGGTAGTTACATTGAATTCACCTATGATATAACACAAAACAATAAGGTGCATTTATTTGAGAGATGATACAATGAAAATGAGATAAACAAAATGCACCCTTCACTAGAGAAATTAATGTTATGTAGGTTGAAATATATATTGTTCAATTAAAAGTTCACTGAACTATATCAAGTGGTTGAGTGTTGTGAATTTTTAATAGAAAAATTAAATCCCCATATATAAGATATTATTAGACCTTACTTCATTAATATCGAGTGGTTGAATGTTATAAATTTCTAATAAAAAGATAAAGTATATATATATATATATATATATATATAATATTATAGACCCTTACTTCATAAATGATGTAGTGATTTGAAGAACGATTTGTCAAAAACACCTTTCGATCTCTAATAACTATGAAGTGACATTTTTGAGCAGTGAAAGCCGTTTCATTGATCCCAACTTGCAAATAATTCTAACCTGCCCTGGTCGGGCAAATTTTTTTGTGACGACACAGAAAGAAGACAAAGTAATGAATGTAAAATGAGATTCTAATCGTATGAAGAATAATAAAAAGTACTACATAAAAGTGAATGTTACCAATAATCATTTCACTGTCAAAGATTTCGTTGCTTGGGATTGTGATTCGTAGATACTCATCATCTATACATTTGAACGTGTGATTATCGGTTTTAGTGTATAAATTTGATGGCCAATTCTATTTATCAAGTGAATTTTTTATGATAGATTTTTTATTAAAATTGTTTTTAATAATATATATAGATATTAAAACTGTTTATATATATGATTTTTTATTAAAATTGTTTTCATATGAATTTTTATTTATCATCTAAATATTATATATTATAATATTATATGTATTTTTAAAATTTTTATTATAAATATAGAAATTATGATTAATAAGCTAAATATTATATGTATTTTTTAAATTTTTATTATAAATATAGAAATTATGATTAATAAACTATATATTATAATATTATATGTATTTTTTAAATTTTTATTATAAATATAGAAATTATGATTAATAAGCTTCAATTAAAGTAAAATGGTTTTTGTTATTATTATTATTTTTTGGTTGTGAATACAGTTATTATGATTAATATGGGTTGATCAATGAAAAGTATTTTTGGTGATCATAATTTGTCTGCCATTTGAACTATAGGAATAACTACTAAGGTATTTAATGAAGTGCTATAATGATGATTCTGTCACATTGTGAAATTTATTATTCACCTGAGTGATACAATAATTTTAGCAAAGTATTAAATACTACTCGGTAATTCATCATCTACATTTTTCATCCTTGACTATATAATATAGGCTTTGTTTAGCTGTTCTAAGCTTTAGTTCTTTTTGTCGGAATATGGTAAATCTACACAAAATCACAATTCTCTGTTGTTTAAATTGCATTTCTGAATACAGAAATAGATTCAGCTTGCTAAAAAACCTGGGGACACTCAGATTATAAAGTAAAATGGTTTTTGTTATTAATTTTTTTCTTTTGGTTGTGAATACAGTTATTATGATTAATATGGATTGATCAATGAAAAGTATTCTTAATGATCATGATTTGTCTGCCATTTGAACTAGAGTAATAACTACTAAGGTATCTAATGAAGTGCCATAATGATGATTCTGTCACATTGTGAAACTTATCATTTACCTGAGTGATACAATAACTCTAGCAAAGTATTAAATACTATTCAGTAATTCACCATCTACATTCTGCATCCTTGACTATATAATATAGGCTTTGTTTAGTTGTTCTAAGCTTTAGCTCTTTTTGTCGGAATATGGTAAATCTGCACAAAATCACAATTTTCTGTTGTTTAAATTGCATTTCTGAATACAGAAATAGATTAAGCGTGCTAAAAAACTTGAAGGCACTCAGATTATAAAAAAATAACCACTCAAATCTACAGATCCAACAATTTCTAACCTAATTTAAGAGAAAATAAAATAAAAATATCAAAAGAAAAAATCAAAACCTAGAACAGTCAAACAAATATAAATATATATCAATAAAACTTAGAATAATTATATGTAATATAGATATAAATGAATATCAATAAATTATAAGCAGTAAATAGAGCTCATTAATAAGAAATATAATTATAAAAATTAAATAGAGTTCCTTAATAACAAATATATTTTAAAATTTCTATTCTAATATATGTTCACTGAATAATTAAAAAAACAATAAATACCCATCAATTTAACTACTGAGCAATAATTCACATTAATGGCCATGTTAAAAACTCCAATCTCATAAAAGATTGCTGTGTCCTGTCGAGCATTACAACCGGTGGCATGGTAGCACGCGGCGCGCTCGCGGCGGCTGCTGCTGCGCCCAAGATTTGGAAAGCAAAAGCAAAAGAACCGGACGCAGCAAAGAACACGGCTGGGAAATGGAGCCAGTGGACCAGCGGAAAATTCTGGAATCGGGAACAAACGACAACCGACGGAAGTGGGCCTTTCGACGCTGAATGAATTCACTCGGGCTGTAGAGCACAGAGTGTAGGCTGAACTGTACAATACAACATCTTAATTAAATAAATGCGCTTGTCCTGTATACCCCCATTTTCTTTTATTAAGTCCATGAATCAATAAATCGTTGTTGGTCCGGGGATCAGTTTTGAAGATCTCCTATCCGCAGGCAGGAATTGTGAGTACATGGTGCCATTGAGGCATCCCCATCGTTAATAATATTGGTGAGAAAAAGGCGGGGGGTCTCTCGACGCTGCGGGCTTTGCGCTGAGCGTCTGCAGTGTGTAGATAGACTCATGATGAAGTTTGAAGTATCTGGCCTTGTACTAATAAGGCTAAGCAGTTACTTCATTTTTTGGGGGGGAGTAAAGCAAACATACCGGCTTTGTTTTTCAGTCAAAAAAATGGATCTGAATCTGGCCATATAAGAGTCAGATGTTGGTTTATTTGATTCGTGTAAGGTTTATTTGATTCGTGTAAGATTTTGCTTTAATTTTTAAAGTCACAAGTTCAATTGTCAGGGGAGGTTGACGTCACTATGTCTGTACTAATAAGGCTAAGCAGTTACTTCATTTTTGGGGGGGGGAGAGTAAAGCAAACATACCGGCTTTGTTTTTCAGTCAAAAAAATGGATCTGAATCTGGCCAGATAAGAGTCAGATGTTGGTTTATTTGGTTCGTGTAAGATTTTGCTTTAATTTTTAAAGTCACAAGTTCAATTGTCAGGGGAGGTTGACGTCACTATGTATGTTTCTGAATGCTTGTGTACTGAAGAATCTGTAAAATGAATTTAAGTGCTCACTGAGGAGTCACGTCCAGAAAATACAGATTCAGAAAAAATAAACTCTTTTTGAAAAAACTAATCAGTGATTATCAACTATAGCTTATTTGATTCGTGTAAGATTTTGCTTTAATTTTTAAAGTCACAAGTTCAATTGTCAGGGGAGGTTGATGTCACTATGTCTGTTTCTGAATGCTTGTGTACTGAAGAATCTGTAAAATGGATTTAAGTGCTCACTCACGTCCAGAAAATACAGATTCAGAAAAAATAAACTCTCTTTGAAAAAACTAATCAGTGATTATCAACTATAGCTTATGAAAAACAAAAAAAAACTCAGATATCATATTCAGAAAATCTCTCTCATAACCATTTATTCCAAACAGTAAAAAAATGATATAAAGTACCTCTATTGCAAAACAGTAAAAAACAGAGTATCTCTGTTTTCACACACAAAACACAGAGTATCTTTGTTTTCTCACACAGAAATTTTCAGACTAGTCTCTGTGTTACAGTGCACAAGTAACAAAGCTTTATCACTAACAATACTCACTAAAACACATTGCCCTAAACAAGAAATTACATTCTCTATAAATAGAGTTTGATGGGCTTCAATTCATCGAATACAAATGGAAACGTGGAGATTAGGAGGAGAAACGTGGCAATTTCAAAACAACAAATGGCAGAAACGGTTATTCAAAGAAGAGGCCCAACTTATTAGCTCCAATTATCACAGACATGCCGAAAACTCAGGGATTAGTTCCTTCAATCTCCCCCTTCATGTCAAGTTTGAGGATTCCCAACTATGATCTGAGTTTCTCCAATCGATCCTTTGGAAAAGCCTTTACAAAATTCAAAAAAGAGAAATTCTTGTTGGACAAGCTCTCTAATGAAGTGATGTTGAATGCCAATATGTTTGTTTCTGTTGTGGAAAACTAGATTCTTTGTCATGGAGATAGTACTTTGATTATCGCAGTAAACTTTGATGGGTTTACATACTTCCATTCCCAAGTCTTCCACCGACCTTGACAACCAAATGGCTTGTGTGCTTGTTGATGACGCAATAATATATTCTTCCTTAGCCGTAGATAGTGCAACAATGGGTTGCTTTTTGCTTCTCCAAGAAACAAGGTTTCCTCCACAGAGAAAAACATATCCAGAGGTACTCTTTTGATCATCCAAGTTGTCTGCCCAATCTGCATCTGTGTATGCTGCAACATTTGAATCATTAGAAGAGGTATAAATCAATCCATAAAATTTATGCCAAAGCCAAGAATCATCGACTAAGGCCTTCAAACAAATTACATTTGATTCCATTCTTAACAAAAACATCCTATTATCAGTCATGGGAACTTCAGTAACAAGGGCATTGTTGTAAAAAATCTTACTGTACTTTCCTTCAAAAACAATCTTGTAATTGTTAGAATTCAGTTGCCCTATGCTAATCAAGTTGTGCCTTAAGTTTGGAACAAACAAGGTATCTTGAACACACATCATTTTTACATTCTTAACTCGTATGGCAATATTACCTTTTCCCATTACATCTCCTTCATTATCATTGCCAAAACTAACTATCCCTTTCACATTCTCATCTAGCTTCACAAACAATTTTTTATTTCCAGTCATATGATTTGAACAACCACTATCCAAATACCATGTAAAATCATCACAAGCTTCAAGTTTGTTACATGTGAGAAATAAAGTTTGAGAATTTTCACCTTCTTCCTTTCTGAAATTTGAATGAGAGGTATCTCTTTTCTTTTGAAAGCAATGACTTTCAAGGTGGCCATCTTTATTACAATAAGTGTAGTGAAAATGACCTCTGCCAGAACTGCTTCTTCTTCCTCTACCTCTGACTCTTCCATGGCCTCTACCTCCTCTGAATGATGTTGAAGAAAATTTATTTCTAACAGTGGATGATTGTTTCTTCTTATCATCTACTACCTTCAATTTGCTTTGGAAAGCTTGATCCAAAAGTTCCTCATTCTTTTTCAACCTGTCTTTGTGTACTTGAAGGCTTCCAAACAGATCAACAAGGGTTAGTTGTGTTAAATCCCTTGATTCAAACTTCTTAGGAAGACTTCTTAACACTTTTTCTACAATCTTTCTATCTTCAAGAGTTTCACCATGAGCATGATTAGCATTAACAATATTTTGAACTCTAGTAATAAAACATTCAACACTTTCATTTTCTTTCATAGAAAGAGACTCAAAATCTCTTCTCAACATTTGAAGTTTGACAACTTTTACTTTTACAGAGCCCTTGTATACCTTCTCCAAGGTTTCCCAAGCATCATGGGACATTCCACATTCTGCAATCTTTGGAAAAATTGAAATATCAACTCTTGTTTGAAGAATAAATAGAGCCTTAGCATCCTTTTTCCTATTCTCCTTCAATTCTATCTTCTGATCAACTGATAATGCATTATAAGCAGCTTGATCAACTAGCTTTGTGTACCCTGCAGAAACAAGCATCCATAAATCCCGTGAGATGATCAAAGTTCTCATCTTCACACTCCAATACTCATAATTTTCCCCACAGAAAAGAGGAATCTGGTATTGGACTGAACTGTTATTTTGGGCCATTGTCTCCTTATTCTGGCTGCAAACAACCACAAACCAATGCTCTGATACCAAATGAAGAATCTGTAAAGTGGATTTAAGTGCTCATTGAGGAGTCATGCCCATAAAATACAAATTCAGAAAAAATAAACTCAGTTTGAAAAATTGATCAGTGATTATCAGCTATAGCTTATGAGAAACAAAAAAAAATCAGATATCATATCCAAGAAATCACTGTCATAACCTTTTATTCCAAATAGTAAAAAAAGGTTACAAAGAACCTCTACTGCAAAACAGTAAAAAATAAAGTATCTTTGTTTTCACACACATAAATTTCAGACTACAATCTCTGTTATAGTGCACAAGTAACAAAGCTTTATCACTAGCCAATGCTTGTAGAGTAAGATTGCTAGGTACCTAAAAACCCTAGCGATGGCGGCGGCCTCCTCTGCAGCTCCGCGCGCCTCTTCGCGTGGGCTCGACCCTCTCCAGAGCTCGCCCCCCTTTCGTCCCTCTGCTCGACGCCCGGACGGCCTCTCCAGCTCCCCGTCCGGTCCTCCTCCCTCCTCCGCTCAGCCACATCCTCCGGAAGCCGCGGCAGGCGCATCCTCAGCCGCCCCGTTTATTCCAGCTCCGCCCTCCTTCAAGGACGCGGTCCAAGGCTGCTCCTCTGGCTCTTTTCCTGTGGTTCGTGAAGCCCCGGATCCAGTGATCCCTGTACCTTAGGAAGCGACGGACCGCGAAGNGGTCTCAAAACAAAAAATGTAATACCAAAATCCACTTTATAAGAGCCAATCACAACTCAGAAGATGATATCATCCCATGGGGATGACTTGACATTGTTTGAGTTAAATATGGTGAGTTGTCACATTCTAAATGGTGGATGGAAGCCATAGTTAACTATGTAGTGCTTTAAATCGCTAGTTTGGTGTAAGCTTTCCAAGATCACCATACTTTTGTTGAGTTAAGAGGTTATGAAGGTTGATAGTGTGTCAAATATTTTGAAAATAAAATCTAATATGGATATAGGCTGAACAATCTAATATGAATATAGTCTGAATTATATATTATATATATTTTATAACTATTTTTTTATTATATATTTTAAATATTTTATTACATATATATTTTAAATATTGATCTTTGATTGATTGGAATTACATGATATATCATGTCATATATAATACAATATATTATACATAATATAAAATATATTGTATAATATATTACATATGCTACAATATATTACATATTGTATCATATACAATATATAATATATTACATATTGTATCATATATAATATATTATACAATAGATAATACAATATATTACATATGATATATTATATTATATGATGATGATTATGATTAATATTTATTAAAATTAAATTGGTTTATCGATCTTAAGAGGGTAAATGATTATTTGAGATTTTTTATAATTTTATTTCTTATATAAATATAGGTTGAACAATCTAATATGAATATAAACTAGATTATGAGTATGGATTATATATTATATATGTTTTATAACTATTTATTTTTTATATTTTAAATATAAATTTTTTTATTATATATTTTAAATATTTTATTACATATATATTTTAAATAAGAATATATTATATAATTAATAATATAAGATAAATGAAGCTGAATAGTTTATTTGTTAATCAATAATAAAATTTAAAAATTATTTTCATCTTATCAACTTTTCCGTGTTGATCAGCCACAATTATGTTATGTGGCTGTGCTAATCTATAGTCTTGTAGTCTGGTTGTATCTCCTTCTCATTGTAGTTGGATACCAAGTAGACCAAATCGAGGGAAATTATCGAAATTCACAGCAGACCAAATCCTGAATTGAGAGAAAAATAATGGCAGCGGAGTAGGTAGCAGAAGCGACCGATTATGGATCCAAAGAGCATGGACAGTGGAATCTACAGCATGGACAGTGGAATCTACAGCAAAAGAAATCCCATTCCTCTTCCGACTCAACACTTGGACGTCTCCACCTTCATCTTCTCCCACCAACAGAAATTCACAGCAGAAATCACAGCAGAGGAGCAGAAGCGACCGATTATGGATCCAAAGAGCAAAAGAAATCCCATTCCTCTTCCGACTCAACCTTCATCTTCTCCCACCAACAACAGCACCAGAGTCAGCCGATTGCCCTGGTAGACGCCTCCAGTGGCCTCTCGCTAACTTATCCCGCACTCCGCCAGAATGCCAGAGCCATCGCTGCGGGACTGCATGGCTTGGGGAGCATCAACTTTTCTTCAGTTGTCCAAATCCGTGATATACTAAGTCAGGCTTCTCATTCATCTGGAGTCTTTAGATAGAATTTTAGATCAACGCATTTTTGAAATTTTAGATCAGATTTGTGATGGAACAGAGGGTTCTTTTGATATGAGATCAGCTTACTTCATGGCGCTCAACAGTGTTCAGTGTTTCATACTGTACAAATTCAATTTTTTGAGTGAGTTTTTTTTGGTTCAGTGAATCAAAGTTCCACTTGATTCATTCAATTTTTTGGGATTCCTGTAACATGGGTGGTTTTAAAATAAAACAAAACTTTTAAAAACAAAGTTTCATGTTCACACAATAACTTTTGCAAACTTTTTTATTTGATTTGAAAAAAATAATCTCAGCAAATAATCTCAATCTGTTATATATCAGATAAGGATTAGCATTATACATCTAACATTATTGCATTAAAGATTATCAATATGCATTAAAGATTATCAATATGCATCTTCCGATATAACATGGTGGGTCGAAGCTCTCCCTGAGCATCAAAGCATAGTTCCGGCTAATGACTCTTCAAGCGAGGAAGATACAGAGATCGTTCCTCAGAAATCGGAACAAGTCTCCTCTATTCAAGAGCCACAACCTCCTTCCCCTAAAGAGCCCAAGGGGAATGCCCAGGCAGGATCTGATCCTATCATAATGCCAGGTATTTCTCAGCCCGAACTCCTGGTCTCAAGCTGGGCTGATTTAGAAGATGAAGAAAACCCTGACTTAACTGATGAAGAAGGTCCACCTCGCCCGAAGGAAAGAAACCCTCTTCAAAGCAAAGAATGGCAGACAGTGACAAAAAGGAAAAAACAAAAAAACTTTCAAGACAGAAAGGATGTAATGACCCGCAGTCGAACCGGGTCACTGAAATAATGTTGAAACATAGTGCTGGCCAGAAGCTGAAACAGTGCTGGAGCATATGCTGAAACACCGCTGGAAGCTGAAACAACGCTGATTTATATACTGAAACAGTGTTGAGATAGATGTTGAAACAGTGACTGGAGTCTCGGCAATTAACTTTATACCAGTTCCTTTTGAAGGCGTACAGGATCTAGTTTAGTTCAAAAATCTAGAAGTAGAATGGATCAGAAAGACTGGCCCGAAGAAATTCGAGACCATTTTGTAACCGATTCTGTGGCTAGAACACCCCATTAATATATTCTATAACCGTTTCTGTAAAAAAAAAAAAAAGCTTTATCACTAACAATACTCACTAAAACACATTGCCCTAAACAAGAAATTACATTCTCTATAAATAGAGTTTGATGGGCTTCAATTCAGCGAATACAAATGGAAATGTGGAGATTAGGAGGAGAAACGTGGCAATTTCAAAACAACAAATGGTAGAAACGGTTATTCGAAGAAGAGGCCCAACTTATTAGCTCCACAAACATGCCAAAAAATCAGGTATTAGTTCCTTCATGTACTCGTTGTTGTGAGACACTTGGCGCTCTGAGTCATGGTACTATAAGGTTAATCCAACACTTTACTTTTTAGAATAAAGTGTTGGCTTAATTGGTTAGTGCACAACTGTTAAAGTTTTACTTTAACTTTCAAAATCACAAGTTTTACTGAAGTTGCTTTCTACAATGTGGAATATAATCGTGAGCAGATTGTGATAGATGAACGTAAAAAAAATGCTCCCCATATGTGTGAGAAGACGAAGTAAATGCACCCCAGATGTGAGAAGACGAAGGAATCATCGGCTCCGCTAACCAGCGTTAAAGTTTCACTCCTAATCAGAACATCAAAGCCTGGACAATGACAGTATTAATAATCTCATTTTTTCTTCCAATCTTGTGGTGAGTATCATGGCATGTACGCGGCCATGCCCCGACAATGAATTTCAATTGTATAATACTTAGGATCCATCCAATTCCAATAATATTGGATGGATATTCATGTTATGTCAATATTCAGTATTCAGTGTGTTTTATATTTCAAGGAAAAATGTAATAGTACTTAAAATAAATGTGTATAGTTTATTTTTTGGAGTTTTTATGGATATATTTTTCGATCAATTTTTATTGAAATTCAGCAAAAAATTGTTGGAACTCTAAATTTGATTGATTGAGTCTGTATAGTTTGAATGCTCTTAGAGTTTTTCAGGACGCTGAATTCATTTATGCATTCAAAAATACAATTTAAACAACACAAAAGGGAGATTTCACACAGATCTGTTTCATCGGTGAAAAAATTCAAAAAATCGAATATTTAGACAAAGCTAAATAAATATTGCAGAAATGATGATTGTATATCTGGAAATTGATGCGCTCAAGGACTTTACAAAAGTTGATGTCACAGTTATCCACGACTCAGCTATAATCATTGGAGCTTGCTTTAGGCCATAGGTAAGCTCCCTCCTTAGAGAAGGAAAGGATAAATACTTGATTAATGCACAGGTTATGACATAATTCGTATTTCTTAAATTTTTTTACACTCAACTTCAATGTGAGCTTGTGTGGAGGGTTTTTATTCCACCATTAAATGAAATAGATGTTTCTAAGATTGTAAGTGTTTAATCATTGGTATTCAGTTAAATTGAAAATGTGTAAATTGTTTATTCACTCTTTTCAGTTTTTATTCACAAGTAGTTTGAGCTTGTTCTTTTAGTTTTGTGGAGATTTATCTAAAAATGATTGGAAGCAGATTTATCTAAAAATGATTAGAAATGCTTATGAAGTTAAAAATGAAGTG
Organism: Picea engelmannii; assembly: GCA_009831015.1. Taxonomy (NCBI): domain Eukaryota; kingdom Viridiplantae; phylum Streptophyta; class Pinopsida; order Pinales; family Pinaceae; genus Picea; species Picea engelmannii. The sequence goes on from ML801013.1 coordinate 54,736, forward strand.
AAAGGGTAGACAAAGGTTTTGACATTTATCTAAAAATGATTGGAAATGTTTATGAAGTTTAAAATGAAGAGAAAAGGTCTTTAAGTAGACAAAGGTTGTTTTACAAAAAAAGGAAGTATGTTGAAACTAAGTTCATCGATGTTAACATGGGAAAAACATTGTATATGGAAATTCCCTAGCATATGTTTGCTTAAGCTTAATAATATTGGTAGAAGGAATTTTGAGATACATTAATGCATAATTGATTTAATTTTAATGGTAACTTGAACCTTCCCCTCCCTAAAATAAGATTGATTGCGATGAAAGAGCCACACAAAAGCAACCCAAAATCACCAATAAAAACAATGTGCACATCATATCTAGTTAGTTTATTTAATTAAATCTTATAATGATTTGATTTTGTTGTTTTATTAAGATAGTTAATATGAGTCAAACTACACTTAGATTGTATGAACTAACTCACAACATGTTTTGTTTATAAAATCTTCTAATCCTAAATTATGAAACATGTAAAAACAATTGTATTATATTTTATTAATGACCACTAAACCTTTAATCATAATTCATATGGATTTATGTTAAAATTAAATCATCAATGATTCAATCAAAACTTATATGGTTTAATGTTAAAATTAATGCAAATACAAAAGGTGATTAAAACTTATATGGTCTAATGTTAAAATTAATGCAAATACAAAAGGTGATTTGCACCAAAGTCTTTTCCTTTGTTGGAAAGAGGGGCAAGATGTAGAAAATTTGCAAACAAAAACCATACATATTGCTTTTCATATGGTGATTGTATCCACTAGTAGTAGAAGCATTTTTTATTTTATTTTATAATACTATTTAATTATATGAATTTACTTAAAATTAAATCATCAATGATTCAATCAAAACTTATATAGATTAATGTTAAAATTAATGCAAATACAAAAGGTGGTTTGAAGTAGTAAAGTCTATCTTTTCCTTTGTTGGAAAGAGAAGCAAGATGTAAAAAATTTGCAAACAAAAACCATACATATTGCTTTTCATATTTTGTTTTTGTTTTATAATACTATTGCAATAGAATGCAAAAAGTGTGAAGAATAATAACAATTTTTGAAGACCTATACCATGTTAAAAATACCAAAAAGGTGACCACAAACTATATCAAAACAATGCAAATATATAGGACTAGAGAGTTTGAACCATTACAGTTCATTAGACATAATAAACACACATGCGATTATACAAACAATATGAGGAATAAGAACACAACTTTATTTATCAAGTAAAATCAAATTGCCAAATAATTAGATATCCAAGAACATTGTTTTAGAATAAATTCTATAAGAAAGAAATATGCATAATCTAATTGGCTATAAATATGTACTTGTTATAATGACATTGTTGTAATTATGTCCAAAGCACTTGCATTAGAGTATGTTGTTAATTGCAATCAAATTTTTACTTTTAAAACTTTGTTTTAATCATCATAGTTAAGTTAATTCAAATTGATTTTAACTTCAAAAATAATTAGATTTTATTGAATAGTAATTAGATAAAAAAAAAATTTATATGTAAGCATGTCGAATAACTAAATACATATAAGATAAGGTAAAATATTATATCTTATTGAATAGCAATTAGACAATTTTTTTTATATGTAAGTATGTCGAATAATTAAATACATATAAGATAAGGTAAAATAAGAGTGTTATTTGAAATTACAATATGTTCTATAAGTATGATACATTGGTGACCGTCATAGATGATTTTAGGGGTTAAATTTAGCAAATGCTTTAATTTTCTATGGGTTTTCCCCAAAAATAGGCCAATTTCCATTTTTTCTAAAAACAATTTGCCCTAATTCCATAGAATAAAATTATTTTACCTTAAAAATCCTCAAAATTTTATAGAAACTATATATAATCCTTAGAAATTTTAAAAGTTTTACAAAAATATTGCCAAACATTTTATATTTTTCATATCAAGGACTAGTAAGATTAGCCCAGGCTTCTACATTTTAATATAAATTTGGATCCTTAAAATTATCAGTGGTGAGAGTACTATTTGAACTAATAAACTAGTAAGCTATGGAATCGAACATTAGTTGTATCAAATTCATAATAGCCAAATATATTAGATGAATAATATATTCATACTCAATGACATTTCATAACATTCCTGCTTATCCACAATAAACAACACACCTTTAAGTGGAGTAGACAAAAACAAGGAAAAAACAAAATGCACACTTTCATGAATTCTTAGCCCACAAAACCTTGATTCTCTTTACAACTTAAACAAAGTCTTGTATTAGAGAGAAAAAAGCTAAACAAATAACATTACAAATAATATTATGTTCAATGACCAACTTACATGAAGAGTAGAGGTTAATTTTTTTTTCTACCATTTTATTTATGAGAAGTGAGATTGTCTCAACAAAACATCTTAATCTCAAACTTACTTAATAAGTGAAAAAAATAAACATTTTCAATCTATGAAAGAAAGTACACAATGAAAAACATAATTTCACATTTGGACAAGATACAATATGTTGGGAAAGTAGTTAAAAAAAAAAAAATAGTTTCAAAACTTGAAACATGTGACAACAAACACAATTTTTTTTTTACATATTAATGCAACTCTATCATCTTTGATTTTTTTTTTGTGTCAAAGAAAACAAGAGAAGCCTATTTCTATCAATGGCATAATAGAAAGCCTTTTTCTCGTTTTTAATGTCAATCTCCAATCTAATAAAGTAAATTGATAAACATAGAGTGTACATTGATATCCACACTCTATGTTTATCAAATTACAAAATCAAATTCGTGGAAAGTTAATAAAATTGCTTTCAACATATTGACAAACATATGTTAAACTTTAATTTTAATATTTAAAGTTAATAAATTTAATAATAATTAAAATTCAATCAATTTAATTCAAATGTCCCTCTAATTTCCATTTACATGGCATTGACTTTTTTCAAATGTACCTTAAATTTAGAGTAATTAATTTTTAATTTTATAAAATCTTTTTACTATCACTCAATCAAATTCAAGGAAAGTTAATATTGTTGCTTTCAATATTGTCCAATATATATTAAGCTCTAATTTTAATATTTAAAATTAATAAATTTAATCAATATTTTAAATAAAATCTTTTTATTATTACTAAATCAAATTCATGGAAAGTTAATATCATTGCTTTCAGGCTTATATGTTAAACTTTAATTTTAATATTTAAAATTAATAAATTTAATCAATATTTAAAATTTAATTCAACTGTCCCTTTACTTTCCATTTATATGACATTGATTCTTTTTCAAATGTCCCTTAAATTTCGAGTAATTAATTTTTAATTTCATTAATTACTATCACATATTGAAATTTACTTTTCATTTATATGGTATTGACTTTTTTCAAATGTCCCTTAAATTTGGAATAATTAATTATTAATTTCATTAAATCTTTTTAATATCACATATTCAAATTTATGAAAAGTTAATATCGTTGTTTTCAAACATATTAGCTGTCCCTTAAATTTGGAATAATTAATTATTAATTTCATTAAATCTTTTTATTATCACATATTCAAATTTATGAAAAGTTAATATCGTTGCTTTCAAACATATTAGCAAATATATGTTAAATATTAATTTAATATTTAAAATTAATAAATTTAATCAATATTTAAAATTTAATAAATTTAATTCAATTTTTTTAATAATATAATTTAAAATCTCGCAGTGTTGGTAAAAGAATGGTGCGTCTCCAAGTATAATTACTGTTCACAAAAACTATACGATGTTATGGAAAAAAATACATGAAAATTATCTAACCATTCTATTTTTCAACTATTATATCCATTAATTTTGGAAAAAAATACATGAAAATTATCTAACCATTCTATTTTTGAACTATTATATCCATTAATTTTGGTAATTTCAGTGAGTTCAAAATGTAAAACAATTAAAGTAATCCATTAATTTTGATTGTAATTTCATGGAGTTCAAAATGTAAAACAATTAAACTAATCCGATTTAGAGTGGTTAGGCCAGTGTCAAAGTTGTATTTTTATTAAACCAAGAGAGCGCGAGTTGAACAAATCTTGTACGTTGAGTCCCAAGAATTAATATGAAACGTTTTGAAACAAAAATGAGGTGAACATTGGTTTTTGGTCCTTCAACTCTTTATTCAAATATTATTCTTCTTTGTAAATTATTTTGCTATATATTTGCCTTTGGCCTCAAACCAATTTTTATGTTAATTTGGATGTAACTCGTATAAAATCTTCTTAAAATTTTAAATATGAGAAAATCAACGTAAATTGTAGATATAGTAATAAATCAATTAATTTGATGATTTATATTTGAAGTGACTTGTGTAAAGGTTTTGTGGTTGCAATGTAAGTGATTTTTGAGAAAGTTGTTTTGGTGGTAATGTAAGTGATTTTTATAATTATTGTATTATTGTAATTGAATTTTCTACAAATTTTAAATGATTATAATAAAGTTTTAATTTATTTCTGATTCAATTATATTATGATAAAGTTTTGGTTTACCTTTTATTTAATAAATTATGATAAATTTTTGGTTTACGTTTAACCCAATAAACTATGATAATTTTTTAATTTACATCATATCATATGGATGTTTCCATCCATGCCGTAGTGAATTCAAAATTTCTATCCTTTTTACAAAGGAAAATTTTCACTAGATTTTTTTTCAAAAAACTTCACCAAAACTTCCTTTTTGCAATGTGTCAACATAACCTAGCATCACAATGTTAGAAACATAACTGGATGTCACAATTTGATGCGAGGAACATAACCTAATGTCGTAATGTGATAAACATAACATGGCATCACAATGTGAGGAACATATCTCGACGTCACAATCGAACATAACCTTTCACCAACATCACAGTGTGATGCAATCCAACATAACCCTATGTCGCAATGTGACAAACATATCTTGATCTCACAATTTGATGAACATAGCCTGACGTCGTAATCTGATGTACATACCCCGATGTCGCAATCTAACGTACATAACCCAACAATGAAATGTGACATACAAAATCCTACATTGTAATGTGATGTACAAAACCCAACGTCGCAATGTCACGAGCATAGCCCAACGTGACAAGGAGATGAGCATAACCTGACATTGTAATGGTGATTAACATAACCCAATGTCAAAACGTGATGAACATATCTCAACGTTGCAATGCGACGAACATAACCCGATGTCATAATGTAACAAACAAAAACCAACATTGCATGCGATGACCATAATCTAACAAACATACCCCAACGTCACAATTTGATGTTCAAAACCCTTCATAACAATGTGATGTCGAAAACCCAACATTGCAATATGACGAACATAACTCGAAATCACAATGTGTTGAGCATAACTCGACATCGCAATGTGTTGAACATAACTCGACGTCCATGACCATAACCCGACGTCACAATGTGACAAACATAAATAAATGTCGCAATGTGATGAACATAACTCGACGTTGCAATTCGTCGAACATAACTCGATGTCCATGACCATAACCTAATGTCCATGGACATAACCCTATGTCATAATATGACAAATATATCCTGATGTCACAATCTAACGAACATATGTCGACGTCACAATATGACGTACATACCTCGATGTCGTAATGTGATGTACAAAACCCAACAATGCAATGTGACGTACAAAACCCTGCATTGCAATGCAATGTACAAAACCCAACATTGCAATGTCACGAACATAACTCAATGTCACAATAAGAACATAACCTGACAATGCAGTGGTGATTAGCATAACCCAACATCACTATGTGATGAACATATCCCAACATCGCAATGCGGCGAACATAACTCGACGTCATAATGTAACAAAAAAATATCAGCGTCACAATGTGATGACCATAATTTGACAAACATACCCCAACGTTGTAATCTGATGTTCGAAACCCTTCATAGAAATGTGATGTCCATAACCCAACATCATAATGTGATGTACAAAACCCAACGTCGCCATTTTATGCACATAGCCTAATGTCACAAAGCGATGAATATAACTAGGCAATTTAATGTGATGAAAAAAACCTAGCATTGCAATGTGATGACCATATATGAAAGTCACAATATGACAAAGAGAACTCGTCATGGTAATGTAACAAACAAAACCCAATATTGCAATGTGATGACCATAGATTGAGGTCCAAATGTGATGAATAAAGCATGATGTTTCGATCTGATGACCATAACTTGACATCCCAATGTGACGAACATAACTCAACGTTGCAATGTGCCGAACAAAACCTTACATTGTAATGTGACAAAAATAACTCATTGTCGCAATGTGTCGAAGAAAACCTTACATGCACTGTGACGAACATAAACTAACATCGCAATGTGACAAACATATCATAATGTACAAAATCACATTGTGATGCAAGCCAACCATAGTAAAAAATACTCAACCAGGTTCGACTATAGTCAACTATGGTCATCCGTGTTCAAATATAGTAAGCCATGGTCAACCGTAATCAAACATGGTAAACCATAGTCAAACATGAACACCCTTGGTCAACCATAGTCAACCCATGGTCAATCATTGTCACCCATGGTCACTCATGGTCTACCCATGATTACTCATGGTCTACCCATGTTCAACCGATGATCACCCATGGTCAACCCATGGTCACTCATAGTCACCCATGGTCAACATGGTCTTCCATAGTCGATCATTGTCTAGCATGGCCAACCATAGTCAACCATGGTCAAGAGGTAAATTAAAGTTTAACGTAGTGACCCATGGTCAAGAGGTAAATTAAAGTTTAACGTAGTGACCCATGGTCAACATAGTTGACCATGGTCTACCCTCGTCAACCATACTCATGCATGGTAAAGAGGTAAATTAAAACTTTATCATAGTCACCCATGGTCAACATGGTCTTCCATAGTCGACCTTGCTCAACCATAGTCAACCATAGTAAATCATATGCAACCATATTCAACCATATGCAACCATGGGAAACCATAGTCAATCTTGGTCAACATGGGAAACATGGTCACCATTGTCAAACGTTGTCAACCTTGGTAAACATCAGTCAATTATAGCCTTCCATGGGTAACCATAGACAACTATGGTTAATCGTGGTCAAACATGGTCATACATAATCTACATGGTCAACCAAGGTTCAAACATAGTCAACCCTCATCATCCTTGTCCAAACATAGTTAACCATGGTAAAACATAGTCACACATGGTCACCCATGGTTAAACATAGTCAAACATGGTCAACCATTGTCAACCATGGTCTTACATGGTCACCAATGGTCAACATGATCTTCCATAGTTGTCCATGGTCCACTGTAGTCTACCATACACCAATTAACATATTAATACATTAATATTGTATTAATGTTTAAATTAATTCAATATTAATGTATTAATACTTAATGTTTAAATAAATTTAATTAATTAATTAAATTAATTAATTGATGTCAAACATGGTTAACCATTAATGTATACATTAATTAATACAATAATTAATATATTAATGCATTAATTAATGTATTAATGTTTAAACTAAAAAAATACTAATGTACTAATGATGTTGTTGTTGTTGTTGTTGATGATGATGATGATTAACGCCCACTAAGACCTAATTGGTCTATCGGACCTTAGAAGGGTAAGTGATTACTTGTGATTCTTTAGAATTTTCTTTCTGTGCTCGAAAAGCATTAAGAGAAGCTTTCCAAGATCACCGTACTTTTGTTGAGTTAGGAGGTTAGGAAGGTTGGTAGTGTGATCAATATTTTGAAAATTAGATCTAATATGGGTATAGGCTGGACAATCTAAGAGAAAGTACTTTTCATCTTCAACCTTCTTAGTGTCACAAAGGTGACACACGCTTTCATCCCATGGCGTTTTAGGAATTGACCAATGCCCAATTTCACTATGGAGCTCGTGAGAATTTGTTCTTATCTTAGCAATGCTTATTTTTTATTTACACTTGACAAAACAGATAGATAATTTTGATCTTCTAGATTAGGGTTGATTACATCTTTATAATACCTTAATTTTCTTTTTTCCTCTAACTTTTTATCACAACACATTTTTTCCTTAAATTTTGATTTGACATTTTTTTTAATAGTATCTTTATTCTACAAAATTGTTTCTTCCATGATTCCCCAATAGTTTAGCCAAGATCGGGCGTCTTTATGCCATTCTTGCTTGAGTCAATGGTGGCTATGACTTGATTTTGAAACAATTTTAGGTAGCCTCTTGTCTTCCGTGTTGTTTAACTTGTTCTTATACATTAGGTATCTAGTCATAGCCATGCTCTCAATGGGGGAGAGGCTTGTTTATACGAGGAGGATGGGATAGGGCATATTTCCTTTAATTTTGAGATTATAGGTTATAAAATTCTTTTGTATTTGCTCTATCTTTCTCCAGGATTCACGAGAGATACTACAACCCCATAATTCACATCCATAAAGAATAACAGGTGTAACAAGAGTCTCAAAGAGGAGTTTCTTCTTATTCCAACTCCAAGGATCAGCTGATTTACAATTGTTTTCAAGCCCATAATAAGCTTTCCATCCCCCAATAATCCTTTTTCTCAATGCTATAATTCCAATTAAGCTTGTGGTGAATATCAATTCCAAGATATTTGTATGAAGTCACTTCCTCCAAGTTGTTGTTGTCATATACAAAGGTATCATAAGGGATCTTATTGGATTTAATAATCATGACCTTAGTCTTATCCGTATTAACAGTCATACCCATATTGGAGCAAAAATCCTTGAGGATTCTTAGTTGGTTTTCAAGATCACGGGGACTCCTTGCCATAAGAACGATATCATCAGCATAAAGAAGAAGATTGATGACTATACCAGTGAGAGTAGGGCTGACACAACCTGCTTTTTCCAAGAATTCTTCTAATTTATCAATGTATATGCCAAAAAGGGTAGGGGACAAGGGACAACCTTGTTTGACTCCGATATTGCAGTAAATCTCTTTTGACCAGCCCTCAGTGTTTTTAAACTTATCAATAACGTTCTCATACATCCTTATTGCAGCAGCCCTCAACTCGAGAGGCACTTTTATCTCTTCCAACCTATTCCAAAGGTTTTTCCTAGGAACCATGTCAAAAGCTTTTCTAAAGTCAACAAAACAAAAAAAAAGATTGGTTTTAGTATTGTGGAACTCCTTTGCAATGATCCTAAAGGTAACAAGATGGTCCACAGTTGAATGATATCTCCTAGACCCGGCCTGGCCTTTAGCTCTTTTACCGTGACTTTCTAGCCAAATGTTAATCTTCTTTTCCAAAATAATTCCATAAAGCTTGGCTAAAATCGGGCTAATCATAATGGTCCTATAATTAGAGGGAATGGTCCTATAATACTTAATGTTTAAATAAACAAATTATTAATTAAATAGTTAAACATTAATACATTATGTTTAAATAAATAAATTATTAATTAATTTACTTAAACATTTAAGTATTATTGTTTGCATAAATTAATGTATGAATTAATTAATACAAATTAATGTATTAATGTTTAAATACATTAATATATTATTAATTTTATTAATGTGTGTATAGATTATTTTTGTATTAATTAATTATATTCAATCATAGTTAATCATGGTTTACCAATCCTCCCCACATAGGTCGGTAGTAAAGTAGCACAACCACATTATAAAATTGGTTGATATACGTCAATCGGTGCCATTTTCCACCCTTTCAAGTAATGGTGTCGATCGACATATATCAACCACTTTTAAATATGGTTGTTCTAGTTTTTTGCTATAGTGGGAAAAATTCTCATAACTCAATTGTCAACAAGTAGTGGGGACGATCATCATTGGATGTTATCTACCAATACAGGTTGACTTATCATTGTTATTCAAGGAAAACCACACCACTTGGAATAACTCATTGGTGGTCTATAAGGAAGCAAACTTTCACTCCTGCTAGATGCCTCTGCGTCTTGGCCCTTTAACATGTTTCCTTACTTTCTAGGAAGTCGAACTTTTAACCATGCAAATTCATATTTTGGTCATAGTCCAGAACCATGTTAACGTATGTTAGAGAGCATTTTTAGGGTTTTCAAAAACTAAAACTTAAATTTTAATATGACTAAGTAAAAAAAATTTAATACCATGTAAATTTTCACAAATGAGAAGTAAATTCACTGAAAACTCAAGGTTTTTGAAAACATCGCATGGTATTTTCTTTAAATCTTCATTTATGTGACCAAATAACTTGGATATAACATTAACATGTTGAAAAGTGATACTAGCATACCCCTAAAGTAGGGGAAAGGGAACACCGAAGAAAACACAAGATATATATGTTGCTAAAGATATTAGAATTTTATGGTAAACAATTAAAGAATACATATGCTTAAGAGAGTGGCCAATGAATAACAAAATTGCAATGTGGAAGAGTAGACACGGGCACTGGAAAAGTTTTATGTAACCATCATATTTCATGAAAGAATAGTCAATGAAATAAACCATGTTATAAAACATTTTTCCAAATATATATAAAAAATATAAGATTTATAAGATTTGTACAAATTTTAAAATCTAGATGCATGTAGAGAGATGTACATTACATATTATTTAAATATTTTTCATAATAAAAATAATATTCGGTAGATTTCCAAATTGTATATTGTACATAAAATTAAAAAAAAACTTTATTACATGTTTAGAATTAGATTTTTCCTTGTAATTAATTCACATATACACCATTAAAATATTATAATTTAATCATAAAATGAATTCATAATAATAATGTGCTCGCTAAACCCTGGATGGGGTGTCACATAGCGAAGGGAGTTAATGGTGGTGGTTGGGAGGATGGGACTTTGAGCTTCCATGTAGTGCACACCATGGCATCCCAGGCCCCTATTAATTCATCCCCCATGGGAAGTATTCCCATTGCGTACTTCTGGCAATCCCTCTGCACTCTCACTTCACTCCAATTTTAATGGCGATGGCCATATTAACGGGTCTATCACCTCATGCACTTATAATTTTGATCAACGACATCAGGCTTAAGTGCATGCTTCTCCTTCCATCTTCTCACTTGCTAAGTTCGCTCTGTGTCCTCACCCAACACCAGTTGCTTTCCTCTGCTCCCCTATGGTCTATTTCTTTTCTAGTTATAACCCACCAGTGTGGGCACTTTATGCACAAATCTTCCTGGTACCGTTCCTCTGACTACATGGCGTGCATACCAGTAAGGGGATCCTCCCACAATAACAACTCGAGATGTTCTTCTTCGTCGTTGTCTTCTACTGCCCCGAGCGAACAGGTAATTCCTCAATCTCCTTGGTCTTGCCCGATGGATTGGTTCGACAACCTTGGAAACTCCCCAAGCTTTACTCCTATCCCTTTTCGAGATCTCCTCTTCGCCTCTAGCACTTCTTCACATCCCCATGCTCCGTCAGCTTTTCATTTTTGACCTCCCTCCATGATAATTTCTCAGCCTGGTAAGGACATGGCTCTACCCCACTTCAGTCTAGTTTCGAACATGCCACATCTTGTGGAGAATGCTACACACCTTTGTCCAATCACGAAAGAAGTGCAACAAAAACCCATACCAACTACGACCAACCAACCTTGTGAGGATTGTGCATGACATTTGGACACTGTGCACATTCTGCATGACCTGGTCTTCGAATTGTGCCATGATATGGAAGACATGGTATTCAATATGGATTTAATAGATCGTCGGGGGGAGGGTGTTACTACCCTTATTCACTCACTCTTCACTCCAGAGGCCAGTCCAACGACAACGATTATGCCTGTGGTGGGTGACGTGAGGATTATCTTGTTGAAGGACACGACACCGCCTCCAGGCCAGATGCCATGACCCCAAGAAACATGTTTCAATATTTTCGTTTTTATGTTAGTTATTTATCCCAAGTCTATCATTTTTTTCCGGTTATTCCCTGCACAGAAATATAATGTCTAGACAGTAACATTTTTCTTTTTAAACTAGTCTTCATGATTACAATATTTCTTCGATTAAAGGGATGGACCGGTTTCCCTATGAGGCAGTCCAATCTCTAAAACCGTGGAAAAGTCTATGGGTTTATAGCATATTTTTGCTTAAAGGACTGGTTTCCCTTCGAGGTAGTCCATGCTCTATAACTGAGAACCATCAAATTGTATGTTTCCCTTGATTATGACAAGTAATACACACACACACACACAAACTTCTAAAAACAAATAATGCACTCGCTAAAAACTTGAATCTATATCTACTGTGGTCACATGATAAAAATTGAAGCAACACTAAATAACTAACTTATGTGTAAAAATCCAGACAAAATAAACTTAGTCACATGTTCAAAATTGTGGCATTGAATAAGCATATGCCCCTATGGCATAGAAATCTCCATTGAAGGAAATTATAGTGATTGTACTCCTACATATATTGGAAGACATCATGGAAGCATTATTTTTTGGATGTGGCATCTTGTCAAGGAAGAGAATGTATCTGTAAATTGTTTTGAAAAATCTAAATTCATCAATATTCAATGTCAAGAAAGCAAAGGGAATGAAGAGGCGGTCATTACAAATGTTAAAGACTGGCATAATTTCAAATAGTGGCTCCCATAAGAAGGTATAACATATACAATAAAATATAGTTTGGTAATACAAATTATTCATGATGTACCCAAGTTCCAAGATTCATGGTGCATCATTTAAATTGATGAAAGAACAATGGTGTTGATTGCATCCTCAGTGGATACAGAGTTGCATTACAAGAGTATATAATAGTTGGAAAACCTTTCACAACAATTCTTACATCTTATGTTAAATTGAGGAATACATTTGATGTTGTTGAAGTATAGTAGGAAACAAAGAATTCATGTTATATATGTATAAGATCTTTTTCTAGATGTATCTGAGAACATTTTTTTTCTTGACAAGGATGATTTTGTACACGTTGAAAGTTGTTAAAACATAAAGTTATTGTATATCCTTAAGACAGTCTGAAACACTGCTACTCATTCTACATAATTGTATAAATAGATTACTTGCAAAGCGGGGGAACTACATAGTCGTGATCCACTGAAGGTGGACACAATACTAAAAAATATGTTACAACATGGTTCAACAAAAGACATTAAGAGACAATATTTCCTCATTGACAGAAACTATGAGACATGGATGGTTTATGAAGTATTACATGCCCCAAAAGCTTTGTCAATTCCCAAGATGATGTGAGAGCATCCTCATGGTACTATAGTTTTGGCATCACTTAAAAGTTCCTATGTGCTTTGTGGGTCCCTATTGGAACTTTGGTTTTGGCATCACTTAAAAGTGCATATGTGCTTTGTGGGTCCCTGTTGTTTGTGTTTGTGTTTGTCTTTGTAGTCCCTTGGCATTATTTAAAAGTTCCTTTGTAAGTCCCATGGCTTATGTTTGTATTTATGATACTTTCTTAAATGGAAGTTTGGTCCCATTGCTTGTGTTTGTCTTTATGATGTGTTTTTAAATGCAACTTTGGTGTATGCTTTGTTTAGGGCTATTTATAAGTTGACTTTGCTCTTTAAACTGTTGAGCTTGTGTTTGTCTTTATGATGCCTTTTTAAATGAAATTTTGATGTATTCTTCATTGAGGGATATTTATAACTTGACTCTACTCTTTAATTTGTTGGGAGGAATGAGAACTCTTGGTTGAAATTGGCCAGACTCTATTTTGGTCCATAAGTTTTCCTCGTTCTATTGAGTTTATATTCCTTGGTTTTTTGAAGGTATCTTCTTTGATTCTTTAATAAGATGTTATTGTTGAGTTTCGAGCCCAGTTTTGTCGAATGACTGAGTTTACTCTTCACTTTGGGTTCTGAGATTCATTGAGAAGTCCATGTAGCCACTATGAATGGTTGAAGATTGACGAGTGAAATAATCACAGGGCTAAAGGGATCCATCTAACACACATAAATATCAAATAATGGGATGAAAGTGATCCTTTGGGCCCAATTGGTTAACAAGAGTTCAAGATAATAGATTTCCATGCATGCTTATATGAGTAATACCTCAAAGCAATGCGAGAAGACAATGCACAAAAGAGGATAGACGATTGAAACCCTCCAGGATCATGAATGGAGGTATGCACAAAACAAATAATACTTAGAGGGTTCTGGCACCACTATCATATGGGTGATCTGCTATTTGGTTCTCCTTGTTATACAATAACAAAAAAATATTCCTTGGGTTTTTTAATGTATATTCTTTGATTATGTAATAAGTTGTTATTGTCGATTTTTGAGCCAAGTTTTCCAAACTGAATGAGTTGAATCTCCACCGTGGGTTCTCAGAGTTATTGTGAATTCCATGTACCCACTATGAATGGTTGAAGGTTGACAGAGTGAAATAATCCCAAGGCCAAAGGGATCCACTTAACAAACAAAAATATCAAACAATGGGATGAAAGGGTCCCTTTGGGACCAGTTTGTTAACAAGAGTTCAATATCATACATTTCCATGCATGCTTGTACTAGTAAGATATCGAAAGCAATGTGGGAAGGCTATGCTCAAAAGAGGGTTGAAACCTTCCAAGCTCATGAATACTCATAGGGTGTTGGCACCACTGTTAGATGGGTCCTCTATTGTTGGGTTCTCCTTATTATACAACCACAAAATAATTATCATGGATGGTCAATTAAAGTAGCACAATAGTTGTTGGAGTGTCCTATTATGTATGCATGGCGATACAAAATTTGATCCTGGGAATACAAGATCAAGGTACTGGGGATACATAATCAAGTCTCAACCATTGCGTCTTCAAATGGAACCATTCATTGCATCTTCACATGGAAATTATTATCGATATCACTACATGAATTACCTATGGAGATCACATGAAATTCCCTCATTCAATTACCTATCATTGAGATCATGGAAAATAAGTGGCTCCAGTAGCTATAACAAGTAGGAATAAAAGGTAGTGCTCCACCCTCATTGATGGAATGGGCAATTGAACAACCCTCCTCTTCACAATGTTGGTAAACTTCAACAAAGAAAATCATGTCCATGAAACAACAATTTAAGCACAAGAAGATCATGCACATCCTATCCATGAAGCAGCTTAAACACCACAAGAAAGCACTTGAAGTTTGAAGCACACAACATGACACTAAATTTAAATACTTAACTTGAATTCCAAAACAAACATTTGCTACTATGTAACTTATCCTTGTTTAGAAAGGATAAACAAACATATAAAACAATAAACTAAAATACGAGAATTCAAACTGGCATGAAATGAAAAATTGTGAATTCTACATAGTGAAGGTATTTGGAAACCACCCACCCCCATAATATAAAAAAGAGCGTATTTGGAAACCACCCATCCCCATAATATAAAAAAATTGTGTAAATGGCATTCATTTAAATTCAAAAATGGACTAGTCGCAATCCAAATTACAACCTAAAAAACAAAATATACGCCTTACATGATTAGAAAACTACTATAATCCTCATATAAACATTATTTAAAGAGCAAAACTAAACCTATAAATAAATGAATTAAAATATGAAAATTTAAACTGGAATGGAATGAAATAAAATGGTTGACGACATAAAATCAAAGATCTTTTATTCACTTGGCGAAAATAAAGGATGCCCTCGATTCTGTCTACCTCACCCAACAACATAATCCCTTTCTCATCATGTGTGAGATAAAAACAATGAAATTTCTAAATGAAAAAAAAGGTATGTTTCTTCAAATTTTGACTTGACATCTTTCTTTGTTCTCATCCAAAATCTTAGAGCCTAATTGTTGGGTGTTTTAATCACCAATGGAATCCATCTCAAAAATGTGAGAATTCCTTGTTCTCACCCAAATTTTGAGAGTGGGTGTTTTAATTTCCATTGCACTCCATCTCCAAGCATGAGAGTGCTTTATTCTCACACAAATTGTGATAGTCATATAAATATGAACTATGTTTGGATAAATCAGTAATCTTTGGTCTACAGTTTTTGTGTAAAGTCCTTTATTAGACTTGTCTCATTTATTTAGATAAACTATAAACCCATTATCATGGATTGAAAGTGAATAAAATGAAATCGAAGTATGTTCTCAAGGATCCATTAGATTCCATTTCAATTTTGGAAGAATTGAATTCATTATTGTTATCATATTATGGAGAATGTTATTGTCTAGTAGATGAGCATGTAATAAAATATATTTACTACATTATTTTTTAGTCGGTAAGTCATCCAATTGTGAACCGAGTCTGCTAATTTTTGAAGATTAACTCTTCTCCAAATCATTTTTCTATAAAAACATTTATGACATTGATGCGTTCTCTATATGATATATGTTTTTATTTCTCTTTCCTTTACCATAAAATGAATCTATATAACAAAGATGATTATAATTATGGGTAGCATAGCTCATAGAAAAATCATTTCCCTATTGACTTCATGGTTGGGAATCACATATAAATTGGTCTTAAAATTTCATTAATTGTCATAGATGGAATATGCAAAAGGAATTCCTCAAAAATTGGCTAGAATGTTAATTCCTAAGTGGGTCGAGCACTAGAATGAAAGAAAATGGGTTCTACATAGTGAAAGTATTTGGAAAGCTTCTATCCTAATAATAATAAAAAATGTGTAAAGGTGTTCACATGAGTCATTAGATTTATCACAATGTTTTTCATTGAGTGTTGGTTATGTTATATGCTGGACAAAAGTAGCTAAATGTGTTGCTTTAGGAGAACACCCTAAATGTAAACATACAAATGTGGACAAGAAAGCATGTAATTTATAATATGTAATTTGAGGCTGACGAGATAAAATCAAAGATATTTTATTCACTTGGTGAAAATAAAGGATGCCTTTGATTCTATCTACCTCACCCAACAACATAATCACATTCTCATAATGTGTGAGATAAAAACAATGAAATGTCTAAATAAAAGAGTATGCTTCTTCATAATTTGACTTGACATCTCAAGATTTTTATCATGAATGCAAAAAAAAAGAAAACCATCTAATATTCCTACATGGAAATCTTTAGGACACCTTCACACAAATCTGAAAACGTTTATACAAGTCAAAAAAATAAGTAAGAAATCACCCACTTGTGGTTTTAGAAAAATCCCAGAGTTTTGATTGATAACATCTCAGTTATCATAGTGTGAAATGATAAAACAAAAGAGATCCATTTTTCCTTTTCCATGGGAAACCTGTTTAGAAGTTGTAAATCTCAAAAAGGTTGCTTTTACAGTAAGAAAAATGCAGCTGTTACTGAGGTTGCATCATGGAGGGCGTTTTGGGTGCCTGCAAGAATTTCTCTGGCCGCAAGAAGGGGGATGGATAATAGAGCATGTCGCATAATTTATCTGGCTGACTCGAAGCAACATCATATGTGTTAATGGTGGAGTTCACCCAAGCAATGCAGTGAGTCGATGAAGGGACTGAAAGGTGAATGGTGTCTTCTTGAAACACTTTAAACCTGCTCAAAATTGAAACATGTCCCATTGAAAATTTTTAATTTATTTATATTTTGTTTTATTTATAAATATGGTTGGACAATGAAATGGTATTTACCTGCATAATCATTATTACGATTTCATAGTTGTTATATACCTTTGCAAAGGGTGAAGTTTTATTCTGTACATTCTCTCTTTTTCTTATATTTATGTTTATTATAATTGTAATTTTTCTTATTATTTAGTCAAAGGGATAGGGAGAAGGCATTTTTTCAAGGTGTTAGAGACAAAAATGTTGTCATTGTGCAAACTTGTTTAAGAAGAGGCCAAAATGAGGCTTATTGATGGAGAAGGAAGAGGTTCTAAGAGAGTTGTTTGGAGAGAAAGAGTTTGCAACTGTGTTGAAGAAATAAGACTTAAGTGAAATTATTTTTTTGTTTAAAATGAATTGCAATTGTTTGATCTTCCGAATTAAGAATGAAGACGTGAGAGGAATCGGTTATGTACATTTCAAAATGTGGTCAACTTATTAATCTTAACTTCTGGAAGAAATGGTGAGCTTAATGCAGAGAAGTGCATGTTCTTGAAATATGTTGGTAATGTCAAGAGTTTTCATTGGTGATTAGATGTATTGATATGTTTGTTTGTTGTGAAGGAGCTTAACTCATTGGATATTTATCATTTTTAAGATTAAAATGAGTTTATTAATTAAATTTATAAATAGTGGGCCTAGACTAGTCAAGTACATGTAATCAAATTGGATATCACCATGACCAAATTAGCCAAATGCCCAACAAAGTTGGTGAGAAAACTCTTTTTATCAAAATTTCAACAATCTGGATCATCTTAAAATAGGTCCAAACTTTTAAAGTCAAAGTTCCCATTAATAAGATGGAACTATAACTTTCAACAAAAGTTTTATTAGATTTAGAAAAAAATGGTGGAATGAGATTGAATTTTTTGCTTATTAACTTACTCTAGAAGTATATACATCTCCCCTAAACTAAGTAGTTAATATTAGATTAATATTATTATTTATCTTAATAATTTTTCAATTACTTTATAAATTGATGACCATCCTTATGCACAAGATGAAATTAACAGAAAATAAATGAATGTTGATATTTTCCAAAGTGCTCACTAAACAACCTGCTATATCAAAATTCCAAAACAATCATTTATGACAATTCTCTTGGATGCATAATTGACATTCTTAAAGGACCATCAAAATAATGTAATGATTCTATAAGAAACAATGGCATTAAGGGGATTCTACATTTATCTATCCTTAAGATGATTGCAAATAGTGAATGATTTCTAAAAATATAAATATGGGTTGTTTCAACAAACAAATTCTACATTTATGCATTCTAGATAGATTAAAGTAGCCAATCATTACAAGATGTGAAAAGAGTCATAATTTCCAAAATCCACATCCTCTATCATTTGGTGTATTGTGTCTTCGTTCTTGAATTTCACTTGCACTAAATTTTTCAACATCCTTATATTGGAAGCAAGATATCGAGATCCTTTGCTTAGATTAAGGACCAAATATCTTGCATTCTTCCTCTACTAGTGTATCTATTTGTTTTTTTTTTCTAGACTAGAGAATTCATAATTATGGCACTTTGAGAGGTGCATTAATGCACATTTTCATGTACTTTTGTGTATATTAAGAGAAGAGGGAAGTTTTGTTACATTGGATATATTTTTTTTTTCTTAAAAAGACTCTTCAAACTTCTTGGGATTCCCTATAGTCCATGAATACGTCACACAAAAATAAACAAAGTTGTTAGACAAGAGTCTTAAGGGGACAAAACCTCCACTTGGGATTACCCTAAATCCAAGAAACAGGCAAAACCCCACTACACCATAGAACACACAACACTACCAAAGCACCAAGCATCCTGTAACGAACCTCCTCGTTACGACGATCAACTTCTTAACAAGTGCATTTTTTTTTTTTATATATATATTGTGTGTGTGCATGTGTACAAGGGTAATAAACACATCCGACTCTGCGTCGCCACCCGACGACGAACAAGACACATATAATGACAACACAACATGATGACCTAAGACACACATCAAGTATCTGCAAGCATTAAATGACAATCAATCGACTATAAATAAGACTGACTACCCGCCCATCCTACCCTGCAATTGTTAGGACCTCCAAGACACATAAGCAATGCTCAAGCCCAGGTTCTCATCGATTTTAACCATTTAAGGTCTCAGGGCTGGCGACTGTTCTGAGGAACATGGAGGTGTCTACATCCCGCCCGACACAAGCAGACCAAGCAATTAAAAGATCACAACCAAGTACAACAATTATTAAATGAACAACCATGTCCTCTACTGAATGCGCAAGTAAGAAGGACTCTGACAACGACCAACAACTGTTAAGACAAGGTATTTTCTACGACTCGATTGGCATTAATTACAGACCCAATACTCCATTTAAATTCCATTAATCAACGAGTTACCCAACCTTAAAATAATGTAAATTCAGTTAATCACAAATCCCCATTTACTGAATCATACTAGCTTATTGAACTTAGATCAAGACATTACATTGTACCTGTTATCAATGATAATTAAATTTCAACATCGTTACCCTACAAAATAACCACATTACATTTACAATAACTAAATAAAATGACGACCACCTTGCACCTTATAAGTTATCTATAAGCATTACATTA
>ML801013.1:74962-117603 GCA_009831015.1 Picea engelmannii
AAACCATAATATCAATATTTCATTTATCACACTCACCTTGCAATAAGATAACAATCACCTTATATCTTATAGGTGGCCATTAACAATAGAGTTAAAATAACGTTCCCATAATGATAACATCATTAAATTCCATAATAGAAACCATGCAATAAAATGACAACATGTTACATCTTATCTATCTACACATTCACCTCGCCCTTTTACTATTTACAATTGATTACTTTTGTTTCCAAATTACATACACTTCACATTCAAATATTGACTAGTATGATTGGATAATGGATTTTTCCCGATCTTAAATAAATTAGTTTGTTTTTCCCAAATAACCTGTTATCAAGTGGATGAAATGATTAAGTAATATCATTTACTTATTTAGTTGGGCCCTGCCACAAGATGAAAGTAGTTAAGGAGTTGATCACATTTAACCTATTCAAGATTTATTGTTATTAGATACATTTACCAAAAGTGTAAACAACTGTACACTATTAGTTATAATAGACTAAAATTTAGTAGCTGATAATGCGTATGGAAGCACAAGAGTTCTAAGTGCATCTCTTTTATAAAAATTATTATAAATTTTAAAAACCACAAATTATTTCCAACAATTGCTATACAATACAAATGTCGACATCATACATAATTACTTAACCACCCATGCATGCTCTAGCAAAAAATGTTAAGGGGATTAGTTGCAAAATGCAGGCTCAAAATATACTAGGTCTTGGTTCTACATTGCGCCTGTGCATAATTCATTAATAATAAAAAGGATAAGAAAATATCCTGCTGGTTAACAACTACCTATCAAGCGGCTTGGCAAAAATTTGAAGATTACCATCATAGAAGATGACCAGTAGACATCAGTTGGGTCCATGATTCTGCCATACATCCTGCCGCGAAAATAAGGCCGGTCTAGACTGTCTCATAAAGGAATTTTGTCGAAATTTCAAGGGGTTACTGCCAGCAAAATAAATAAATTAACCATTTCGTCGACACACTGACCACATTTAACCTGCGACCCCCTCTCTCTGCAAGTGTTATATTCGTAGTGGCGGTAAATTTGGACGCAGTCCTGTCACTAGCTCAGATAGTAAAAAGGCATACCCCGACAAAAGAGGAGCAGTGCAGGTTCTACAGGTTGCAACCAGACAACGCATTCACACTCAGACCAACAAACGATGAACAGGTCGTAACATTTAAAGGAATGCAGTCCACCAAAAATGCCCATAGTAATAATAAAACATAGTCATAAAGAAAGCCCATAATGGGTACAGAAACGTAGTAAAAAACCGCAGGAAAAATCACAAAATCAAGGTAGCTGTCAAATGGCAAAATCCCTAGAGAAGAGATACCCCAGGAAAACACGCAGAGGTATTAAAGCATACGCAAATAGAAAAATTACCCAAAATAACATGTAACAATAAACTTATTACCCAACAATGAATCACGTTCTGAGAAAAGGAAGGTGAAACCGGGGTTATCAGAGGAGATAACTATTAAAGCCTGGCTGGGGTCCTAAAATAAGTTCATCCATAAAATAAATAAAGAAAAAAAAGCATTCCAAAGGTTTAAGCACATGGGTCAAGGGGTGAGGGACAAACGGTGAGTAAAGATGGGCAACTGAAGCCCGAGGGGTGAACGCTGGCTAGCAACCAGGTCCTCACCAAAATTCAACGCTGCCCAGGACGGTGTTGAGGCCAAGAATAGAGAAGGAAGGGAGAAAAACGATGGTTGCCAACTACTGGGGGTGCCATTCAGTTCGCTGAGAAGGAAGTCTTCAGAACATTCTCGTGTTTCTTTTTTCTTTTTATTTTGCAGAGTTTAAAGACAAGAAAACCAAAACTGAGTTTATCTTAAACTAATCTGGCAGAGCTCGTGACATTCCTGGTGAATCGTTGAGTTTAGAGGTTGAGTTGATAACATCCCCAATTTTTAAAGGGTGGAGTTTAAACGCTGTTGTGAGGTGAAATGCAACCAAGGTCACATTCACAGAGATGAATTCATCTTGGGGTTAAAATTTCAAGCAAGAGATGATAATCTCCTTCAGCGAGATAAGTCCGTCAACCACAGTCCGAGAAAACAAAATTTACTAACATAAATAACAGAGCGGTGGAAAGAGATAAGGGGCATTCTCTCTAGAATTTAACTCGAGACCTCTCACACCCTAAACGATAATCAATCATAAATGTCAACCTTAAATCTGTCCTAGCAATAGCCAAATCACCGAATCACAAAGGTAAAATGATATCAAGGTAAGAATGTTGCAGTGGTGGAAATTTAGAGGACGCATAGATACCAACGCATGGTCTCTCAACACCCGAAGGCCCAATCATGATAATCAACCAAGGACTATGAAAAAGGGGTCCGCTAACACTTTAATCATCCCAATCATTTACAAACCATAAGAAAAACCAATCATAAATCCTAAGGTGTTCTACTCTACGAAATAAAAGAAATACCGTTGTCGTATCCCCTGCCTCGAATGATGTCCACGCGCTCTTTGTCGTTCTCGCTCGTCGACCATCGAGACTACACCGGTACCTCCCAGCCAACGCTAGGGGTACTTTCCTTCCCCCTTAGCCCTCTGAGCCACAAAGGGGCCACACACTATCCAGATGGTACGTCTAGCTCCCAGCTCGCCTCGCAAGGCCGAGCTACCACTCCTATCCGAAATGGGAAATCCCAACTCCTCACAAGTAAATCAGTCAAGTCCCTAATCCGACAGCGTAACATTACGCTAACAGTCGATCCCCTTCTTCCTTCTCCTCTCTCTTTTTTATAACATTTTAGAACTTCCCTTCTTTCCCTAATCTCATTAAATTTTAAGTTTTAATAAAAAAAATCCAAAATTTCTCCTTCGTACAAGTGTCATCCATCCCCCACTTTCCTCCAATAATTAGTTTCTTTAAATTAATAAATGTCTCATTTCCCTCACCCACCTAGAGTTGCTCCTAAATTTACTCCTAGGTGTTCCTAGATTCCCTTACAGGTTTAAATACTTTCCCTAAAATGAAGTTGCTAAATTAGTTCAATTTAGAAGGTTCTTAATTGTAGATTCTTTACTATGTCGACCTCGCTTTTTACCATAATTTCCCCACTTTCCCTTATTATGTTTCCTCCATTCCTTAGTTTCCTAATTTATATTATTCCCTTCTTTCCTCTTTTTATTAGAGCCAATATGGCAGTTGTGCAATTTACCCCTTTTTCTTTTTTATTAATAATTTAATACCTTTTTAAACTATCAAAAGTTAAAATAAATTAATTTCTTCTTCACATTTTATATCCACTTTTTCTTTTATTTAAATTCTTTCTCTCTTCATTTTACCCCCAAAATTTTTTATGAAGACCAAAACTATTACTTAAGTGGTTTTTAGTTTAAATTTTATTATTTTATTTTTATAAGGTATATTTTCTTAAGGGTAGACGAAATTTTACCCCTAGCGAAGTTTTAGACTTAGGACTTAGATTCTGAACTAGGCGACATTTTAATTAGGGAAGTTGTTTTAAAATTTCTTAAAGTGTTGTCTGTCTTAGGGCCATCTAGGTTCCTCCTTCTATCATCATCAACGCGACGTGTCCTTCATGACGCACCACGTGCTCCAAGGGTGCCACTCGCCTCTTTCATTTCTTTTGCGCAACATGCCCTTCAGGATGCACCACATGCTCCAAGGGTGCCACTCACCTTTTTGTTTCATTTGCGCGACGTGCCCTTCAGGATGCACCACGTGCTCCAAGGGTGCCACTCGCTTCTTGACTGATTGGTAGACATCAATAAACCCTAGAGTCAACACTCCTCTAGGTGAACTTGTGGGAGACTAAGGGCTTCTAAGGAATAAGGCCCTCGCCATATTGCGCGCCCCTTAGAATCATCACGAGCGACTGTCGCAGTGTGCCCTCGCGGCATCGTGGGTCCTCTCGAACTAGGTAATTGTTAACCTACAATTCGAGCCATGGCGAGAGTGCTAGTAGGATGTGGAGGGGCTATTGTCCACACCTCTCCCTCAACCTCTCTGGTAGTCGTGTGTGTGGCCCCTTTACTCCATATGTGAGTCTGGTCGACAAGCTATCGTCAGCCTGCATCATCAACAATCATGTCAGAACATGTCCACATCATATCATCTAATCAAATGTACTAAATCACAGTAAAACAATCAAACCCCAATAGCACACTCCCTGACTCGATCCAGAGTCCAAGGGGTTTCGTCGATGCCTTTGCATCCTCAAGTTCCAAAACCCTGCACACTCAGTAAAACCGAGTCAATAACACCTGTCTATGTCAATGCAGTAAAACATCATGTCATCTATCATAACGCATGATAATCAAGGACAAAATGTTTTAATATCATAATAATCCGGATCACTTGCGAGCAAGTGTCCTCAAAGAATAAGTTTTATCAATGCGCCAGAGCGGGATGTTACATACCTCTTGGTCTAAACTTCGTCCCGAAGTTTCATAGTATAAATGATGAATAAGTGTATCACAGTATCATATGTCTATCTATCAAACAAAAATGGAAATTGTTGGCGCATATCATATGCATCCTTCCAGGTCGCCGAGTGCGAACTATAATTGTCCCACTGGACCTTGACCTGGTCTATCGTTCGACGTCATAACTGTCGAATGCGATGATCTAAGATGCCAACCGGCTCAGCCATGAGCGCTCCCTCGTCTGATACCTGCAAGGAACTCATGTCAATCACATGTGTAGGATCACTAATATAATGTCTCAAAACAGATACATGAAAAACATTGTGCATATGCCTCAAAGAATTAGGCAAGGCTAGTCGATAGGCCATGGGCCCCTTTGTCTCCACAATCTCGAAAGGTCCCATGAACCTAGGAGAGAGTTTAGATCCCTTTCCAAACTTGATCGAACTCTTGCGTGGTTTAACCCGCAATAAGACTCGATCGTCGACCTCGTAACTATGGTCGACTAGGTGCGCATCGACATTGTTACACATATAAAATACTCACTTTGATAGTGTCACAAGTGTCGTCATTACAAAGGTCGCAAGTGTCGCATGTTGCTCACAAGTGTCGCAAGTGTCAAAGAAAGCATGCTGCCATGATGCCTATGTCATGCCTATAACGACATGAGAAGAACACTTAAAACATCTCAAACATTTGATTTGGAAGAGGAGAAATGAGTTAGCAGGCTTACAAACCTTTTGCCATCTGAAAGCACCTCAAAAACTGAGTTTTTGGAGGGGAGCGCTCCCCTATACCTCTTCTAGGAGTGCTAGCGCTCCCCCTTACACTATCTGGGAGTGTTATAAATCTCTTTGTCCCTTCTACAGGAGCGCTCCTACCCCTAGGAACGCTGGCGCTCCCCTAAATCCTACTAGGGAGCACTATAGCACTCTGAGTGCCCTTTTGAGGGAGCGCTACCTATTTTAGGCAGCAGTTGAGTTGTTGAGATGAATGGGGGAAGGATCCTTCATTCTTGGAAGGCAGTTGGATTTGAATCCCTGGCCTAGCCATGATCTTAGGGCAGATCCTCAACTGAAGGAGGAAAATCCTCAACTTCCCCAAGGATATCTCAAGTGGTTAAAACCTCTCCAAGGCTATATAAGCAATATTTCTAATGGTGAAAGGAGACTGAAAAGGGAGAATCAAACCAAACTTATGATATTATAAGTGGTGCTGGAACAAAGATATTTTGGAGGCAAGAGACCTATGATCTCATAAGGAGCAATCAGTGAAGCTATCATCATTCAGATTGTGGATCTTTTGAGCAAGGGGTAGACAAGGAGGACTTGACGAAACTGCTGCAATCTATCCATGACTGTAAGCAATGTTTTGTCTTCATTAATATAATTTTCTTGGTCTATTTCTTTCTAATTCATGTTCAATCTCACATGAATTTGTCTCTTTAGTAGATAGACCTATTTCGAACTAATCTTGATAGAGTAGGAAGTGGTCGTACTTTGTTTGTCTACAGGGCTTATCGAGGAGCGAAAGATTGGAGCTCAACTCGGAGCGTGCAGGGACAAATGTCGGTAAAAGGTACTTATTTTCTCCTTCCTCCTCACACACTATTCCACCTAGGTCTAAAAGGAAGTCAGTGACCATGGTAAGCACTTTCTGTCTTAGATTTAAGAGCCTAGCTCTTTGAGGCGATCTACCTGTCCGCAGGGAGATTTTCCTTCAACATGCATAACTCTTCTGTCGATCCTGCGCTTCTTTAATCCTTTGTCTTATGGTTTTCATTTTCTCTTCCATTTCTTGGATCACTTCTGCCCACACCAGGACCCTATCCTCAAGACGATCCCAACTCAAGGGCATCCAACATGGTCGACCGTAAGGAAACTTGAAAGGCACCATTTTAATGGTGCTTTGGTAACTGTTGTTGTAAGCGAACTCTAATAGAGGCAAGAATTCTTCCCAATTCTTTTGTTGGTCCATTACGTACATGTGCAACATGTCCTCCAAGGTTTGGTTCATTCGTTCGGTCTGTCCGTTAGTCTATGGGTGATACGCAGTACTAAAACTAAGTTGGGTTCCCAAGACCTCTTGGAAACTCATCCAAAATCGTCCAGTAAACACCGATCCTCTATCGGATATAATCCTCTTCGACAATCGTGCAGCCTCACAATCTCACTGATGAAAACTCTAGCAATGTTAGGTGCCTGATATGTCGTACGCACAGGAATAAAGTGAGCACTCTTCGTCAGAGAGTCTACTACTACGAAAATCGAGTCATGTCTCCTTGCCGTCGGTGGAAATCCAACAATAAAATCCATTGAAATAACTTCCCATTTCAATTCCGGAATAGTGTGTGGTTGAAGTAATCCTGCTGGGTGTCTATGTTCAACCTTTAGTTGCTGACACTCTAGACATCTGGCCACATAGTTGACTATGTCGTCCTTCATTCCCTTCCAGAAGAATAAGGGTTTAAGTTCTGCCCTCATCTTCGTGACTCCTGGGTGAGCCATGTAAACTACTCTATGATCCTCGTTCAGGATCAACATCCTCAACTCGTCGTTCGATGGTACGTAAATCCAACTTTTAAACCTCAATAACCCATTGCTATCAAATGAAAATCCCTCATATCGTGGTACAATCATTGTGTTTTGTCTGATAAAACCCTCGACCTCTGTACCAGTCATCATCGCACTGTAAAGTGAGAATATTTTCACGTAGATTCGTCTGAAGAGGCAACATCGAAAATATGTGTGGTCTCCGACTCAAAGCATCTGCCACTTGGTTCACTGTTCCCTTTATGTAGGAAATCTCAAAGTCATACTCGCTAAGCAATTCCGACCAACGCTGTTGTCGCGAGTTCAGGTCGTTTTGCATAAAAATGTGTTGTAGTCCACAATGATCAGTCAAATTTTCATCCAACAAGGTAGTGTCTCCAAACCTTCAGGGCATATACGATGGCTAATAACTCCAAATCATGTGTCGTGTAGTTCTCCTCATGCCTTCTCAGTTTCCTTGAAATGTAAGCAATCGCTCGTCCGTCTTGCATCAAGACTCTGCCTAAACCTTCCTTGGATGCGTCAGTACATACCAAGAAGTCCATGTCCATGTTCGGGACCTTTAGTATTGGCACTGTTTTCAACAACTCCTTAAGCCTCTGAAATGCTTCCGTGCATTTCTCGGTCCCAACAAAATTCTTGTTTTTCTTTTGCAATTCCATGATCGGATTTGCTATCTTCGAAAATCCCTTGACAAATCATCGATAGTGTCCTGCTAAACCTATAAAGCTACGCACTTCCATGACATTCGTCGGCACCGACCATTCCATAATAGCCTCGACCTTGGTTGGATCCATGACGATACCTTCGTCAGAGATGACATGCCCTAAGTAGTGAATCCTCGATTGATAAAAAGAGAATTTGGACAATTTCCCATACAATTTGTGCTCTCGCAGACACTGCAGTACCAAGCGCAAGTGTTCATCATGCTCCTCCATCGTACGAGAGTAAATCAAAATATCGTCAATGAACACTTGGACGGACTTGTCCAAGTGCTCAGAGAACACCCCATTCATCAAACTCATAAATACTCCTGGGGTGTTTGTCGATCCAAATCGTAAAATAGTAAACTCGTAATGTCCAAACCTCATCTTAAAATCAGTCTTAGGGATGTCGTCCTCCTTGATCCGCAACTGGTGATACCCTAATCGCAAATCAATCTTGGAGAACACTGTCTCACCCTTCATTTGATCGAACAGATCATCAATTCTCGGCAAGGGATACTGATTCTTGATCGTGGCCTTGTTTAGTTGACGGTAGTCGATGCAAAGCCTCCACGATAGGTCCTTCTTTCGTATGAAAATAACCGATGCACCCCACGGTGACACACTAGGACGTATCAGTCCTAGGTCCAACAACTCCTTCAGTTGCATTTTCAACTCTTGTAACTCCGGGGTCGACATCTGATAAGGCGTTCTTGCTATTGGTTCAGTCCCCGGTTTTAGGTCTATGGTAAACTCCAACTCTCTCTCCAGCGACATCCCATTTAACTCCTTTGGAAACACGTCCGCAAACTCTCTCACCACCGGAAGGTGTTCTAGACCTTCTGCTACTCCCTTCTCGTTCAGCGCAAGGATCGCATAAAGCTTGCACTCCTTGCACATACTCTTCTGTAACTCTAAGGAAGAGATGAACCTCAGGGAAACTCCCTGGTTCCATCCTACAATCACACGTCTCTTTCCCTCGTCATCGACCAAGCTCAACCGTTTCGTCTTACATTTGAGTATCGCCTCATGTGATTCCAACCAATCCATACCAATCACGACATCATAAGATACTAAGATCGTGACGTATAGGTTGGATCTTGTGAAAAACTCTCCCAGGTTAAGGGCACAGCTCGTAACCTTTCCTCCAACCTTCTGTTTGGCTCCCGAAGCCATCCCTACGAAGCTAAACTCATCATGCTCGATAGCCTTTACCTTAATCCTTTTTAGTGCTGCACCAGAAATGAAACTCTCGGTAGCATCGAGATCTATCAAAATACTAAGGGTTTGGTCAACGAAAATACCTGTCGTCTCGAGCATAGTCGACTGGTGCTCTGCCTGGCTGTTATTCACCGCTGCATGAATCCAATGGGCCTTGCCCATATCTCCCATGGTAGTGGGTCTGGCTGATTCAGATGCTCTGGTCCTCTCCACAGGACAGTCGCACTGGTAGTGTGGCTCCCCACACGTCCAACACCCCTTCTTCGGCCCAATAGTCCTGGTACCCGAAGTAGAAGATGACATCCCACCGGCCTGGAACCCTGTTCTGTTCTTCTTAACATGCCTAAACTACTGCTGCTGCGGGTGACACTGCTGTTGATGCTGTGGTCCCCGATAAGGTGTCCGCTGCTGAGGCGGCGGTCGCTGGGGTGTGGTGAAAGTGGATCCCCTCTGGAAACCACGATATCCCGGCATATGTCTCGCTGGTGTCTGGTGCTACTGTGTTCCAGATGGAACCTTCCCTATTGGTCTCGCTAGAGTCCTGGTCTGAACCCCATTGATAAGCTCCTCCTCAGCTATGAGGGCCTTCTGGATGGCATCGTGCAAGGTTTGAGGCATCAAAATCCTAACCTCTGAACGTAGACTGTCGTTAAGCCCAAACACAAACCTGTTGACCTTAAGTTTCTCTGTGTTAAGTTGCAGAGCATACCGAAGAAGCTCCATAAAACATGCCTCATACTCGGGCACCGTATGACCTCCCTGTCGTAAGGCGTTGAACTCATTGAGCTGATGCTCAATGAATTCCTCTGAAAGGTACCTCTCTCGAAACCGTTCCTCGTACAGTTCCCATGACACGTCTTCAACGACCATGCTCAGCTGTGGTAGGAGCATCTTCCACCATAGAAGAGTGCTCCCGTTCAGTTGAAAGACCGCCATGCAGACCTTCATGTTGGAGGTATAATCTCGAAGTGCGAAGTACATTGCCATGTTCTCCAACCATGCCTCAGTGGCTATGCCGTCCAGGGCACCAAAGAACTCGAGAAATTTGACCTTCTCGAGTTCACGGTGAATGATACCAGTAACGGTCGGTGCATGCGGGGGAACCTTAGTGGGTTCCAGTGCCCTGGCTTCATCTCTGTCCAAACGGCTAATCAGTGCCTCGGACATGCACTGAAAAGATCTCATCATCCCGACTACATCGCCAACTATTATCTGCTCCTGTTCGAGAACCTGCTCCTCTCCCTGGGGGTTAGACCCCTCAGGTGTGGATGCTAATGGAGGTGTTGCGCCTCCTCCCCTAGCACCCCGTCATTTGCCTCCATTGCGTCCTCTAACCATGATTACCTAAACGTACACAATCAACTCGATCAACAACAGAATAATCAAATCATTCAACGAAAGCCGTAGCGAATCCCAAGTCGTGGGTTGAACCTCACTCTGATACCATATGTAACGAACCTCCTCGTTATGACTACCAACCTCTTAACAAGTGATTTTTTTTTTTTTTATATATATTTTGTGTGCGCGTGTGTACAAGGGTAATAAACACATCCGACTCTGCGTCGCCACCCGACGACGAACAAGACACATATAATGACAACACAACATGATGAACTAAGACGCACATCAAGTATCAGCAAGCATTAAACGACAATCAATCGACTATAAATAAGACTGACTACACGCCTGTCCTACCTTGCAAAGGTTAGGACCTCCAAGACACATAAGCAACACTCAAGCCCAGGTTCTCATCGATTTTAACCATTTAAGGTCTCAGGGCTGGCGACTGTTCTGAGGAACATGGAGGTGTCTACATCCTGCCCGACACAAGCAGACCAAGCAATTAAAAGATCACAACCAAGTACAACAATTATTAAATGAACAACCACGCCCTCTACAGAATGCGCAAGTCAGAAGGACTCCGACAACGACCAACCATTGTTAAGACAAGGTATTTTCTACGACTCAATTGGCATTAATTACAGACCTAATACTCCATTTAAATTCCATTAATCGATGAGTTACCCAACCTTAAAATAATGTAAATTCAGTTAATCACAAATCCCCATTTACTGAATCATACTAGCTTATTGAACTTAGTTCAAGACATTACATTGTACCTGTTATCAATGATAATTAAATTTCAACATCGTTACCCTACAAAATAACCACATTACATTTACAATAACTAAATAAAATGACGACCACCTTGCACCTTATAAGTTATCTATAAGCATTACATTAACATTTCCATAAAACAAAATAACGTAGAAATTCAACCTTACCATAAACATTAGTATTAACCTTAATCAATACATTACATTAAATTTTACCATGAACAACAATAGTATTTGAAAACTAGCCTTACCCTAAATATTAGTATCAACATCAACATTCATTACATAATTGTTAATGTAAACCATAATATCAATATTTCATTTATCACACTCACCTTGCAATAAGATAACAATCACCTTATATCTTATAGGTGGCCATTAACAATAGAGTTAAAATAACGTTCCCATAATGATAACATCATTAAATTCCATAATAGAAACCTTGCAATAAAATGACAACACGTTACATCTTATCTATCTACACATTCACCTCACCCTTTTACTATTTACAATTGATTACTTTTGTTTCCAAATTACATACACTTCACATTCAAATATTTACTAGTATGAATGGATAATGGATTTTTCCCGATCTTAAATAAATTTGTTTGTTTTTCCCAAATAATCTGTTATCAAGTGGATGAAATGGTTAAGTAATATCATTTACTTATTTAGTTGGGCCCTACCACAAGATGAAAGTAGTTAAGGAGTTGATCAAATTTAACCTATTCAAGATTTATTGTTATTAGATACATTTACCAAAAGTGTAAACAACTATACATTGTTAGTTATAATAGACTAAAATTTAGTAGTTGATAACGCGCATGGAAGCACAAGAGTTCTAAGTGCATCTCTTTTATAAAAATTATTATTAATTTAAAAAACCACAAATTAATTCCAACAATTGCTATACAATACAAATGTCGACATCATACATAATTACTTAACCACCCATGCATGCTCTGGAAAAAATGTTAAGGGGATTAGTTGCAAAATGTTGGCTCAAAAGATACCAAGTCTTGGTTCTACGTTGCGCCTGTGCATAATTCATTAATAATAAAAAGGATAAGAAAATATCATGCTGGTTAACAACTAACTATCAAGTGGCTTGCCAAAAATTCAAAGATTACCATCATGGAAGATGACCAGTAGACATCAGTTGGGTCCACGATTCTTCCATACATCCTGCCGTGAAAATAAGGCCGGTTTAGAGTGTCTCATAAAGGAATTTTGTCGAAATTTCAAGGGGTTACTGCCAGCAAAATAAATAAATTAACCATTCCGCTGACACACTGACCACATTTAACCCGAGACCCCCTCTCTCTGCAAGTGTTATATTCGAAGTGGCGGTAAAGTTGGACGTGGTCCTGTCACTAGCTCAGATAGTAAAAAGGCAGACCCCGACAAAAGAGGAGCGGTGCAGGTTCTACAGGTTGCAACTAGACAATGCATTCACGCTCAGACCAGCAAACGATGAACAGGTCGTAACATTTAAAGGAACGCAGTCCAGCAAAAACTCCCATAGTAATAATAAAACACAGTCATAAAGAAAGCTAGTAATGGGTATAGAAACGCAGTAAAAAACCGCAGGAAAAATCACAAAATCAAGGCAGCTGTCAAATGGAAAAATCTCCAGAGAAGAGATACCCCAGGAAAACACGCAGAGGTATTAAAGCATACGCAGATAGAAAAATTACCCAAAATAACATGTAACAATAAAATTATCACCCAACAATGAATCGCGTTCTGAGAAAAGGAAGGTGAAACCGGGGTTATCAGAGGAGATAACTATTAAAGCCTAGTCGGGGTCCTAAAATAAGTTCATCCATAAAATAAATAAAGAAAAAAAAACATTCTAAAGGTTTAAGCACGCGGGTCAAGGGGTGAAGGACAAACAACGAGTAAAGATGGGCGACTGAAGCTCGACGGGTGAACGCTGGCTAGCAACGAGGTCCTCCCCAGAATTCAACGCTGGCCAAGACGGTGTTGAGGCCAAGGATAGAGAAGGAAGGGAGAAAAACGACGGTTTCCAACTGCTCGGGGCGCCATTCAGTTCGCTGAGAAGGAAGTCTTCAGAAAATTCTCATGTTTCTTTTTTCTTTTTATTTTGCAGAGTTTAAAGACAAGGAAACCAAAAATGAGTTTATCTTAAACTAATCTGGCAGAGCTCGTGACATTCCTAGTGAATCGCTGAGTTTAGAGGTTGAGTTGATAACATCCCCAATTTTTAAAGTGTGGAGTTTAAACACTGTTGTGAGGTGAAATGCAACCAAGGTCACATTCGCAGAGATGAATTCATCTTCGGGTTAAAATTTCAGGCAAGAGATGATAATCTCCTTCAGCGAGATAAGTCGGTCAACCACAGTCCCAGAAAACAAAATTTACTGACATAAATAACAGAGCGGTGGAAAGAGATAAGGGGCATTCTCTCTAGAATTTAACTCGGGACCTCTCACACCCTAAATGAGAATCAATCATAAATGTCAACCTTAAATCTGTCCTAGCAGCAGCCAAATCACCGAATCACAAAGATAAAATGCTATCAAGGTAAGAATGTTGTAGTGGTGAAAATTTAGAGGACGCATAGATACCAACGCATTGTCTCTAAACACCCGAAGGCGCAATCACAACAATCAGCCAAGGACTATGAAAAATGGGTCCGCTAACACTTTAATCATCCCAATCATTTACAAACCATAAGAAAAACCAATCATAAATCCTAAGGCGTTCTACTCTACGAAATAAAAGACATACCGTTGCCTTATCGCCTGCCTCGAATGACGTCTACGTGCTCCTTGCCGCTCCTACTCGCCGACTATCGAGACTACACCGGTCCCTCCCAACCAACTCTAGGGGTACTCTTCTTCCCCCTTAGCCCCCCGAGCTGCAAAGGGGCCACACACTATCCAGATGGTACGTCTAGCTCCCAACTCGCCTCGCAAGGCTGAGCTACCACTCCTATCTGAGCTGGGAAATCCCAACCCCTCACAAGTAAATCAGTCAAGTCCCTAATCCGACAGTGTAACGTTACGCTAACAGTCGATCCCCTTCTTCCTTCTCCTCTCTCTTTTTTATAGCATTTTAGAAGTTCCCTTCTTTCCCTAATCTCATTAAATTTTAAGTTTTAATAAAAAAAATCCAAAATTTCTCCTTCGTACAAGTGTCATCCATCCCCCACTTTCCTCCAATAATTAGTTTCTTTAAATTAATAAATGTCTCATTTCCCTCACCCACCTAGAGTTGCTCCTAAATTTACTCCTAGGTGTTCCTAGATTCCCTTACAGGTTTAAATACTTTCCCTAAAATGAATTTGTTAAATTAGTTCAATTTAGAAGGTTCTTAATTGCAGATTCTTTACTATGTTGACCTCGCTTTTTACCATAATTTCCCCACTTTCCCTTATTATGTTTCCTCCATTCCTTAGTTTCCTAATTTATATTATTCCCTTCTTTCCTCTTTTTATTAGACCCAAAATGGCAGTTGCGTAATTTACCCCTTTTTCCTTTTTATTAATAATTTAATATCTTTTTAAACTATCAAAAGTTAAAATAAATTAATTTCTTCTTGACATTTTATATCCACTTTTTCTTTCATTTAAATTCTTACTCTCTTCATTTTACCCCCTAAAAAATTTATGAAGACCAAAACTATTACTTAAGTGGTTTTTAGTTTAAATTTTATTATTTTATTTTTATAAGGTATATTTTCTTAAGGGTAGACAAAATTTTAACCCTAGCGAAGTTTTAGACTTAGGACTTAGATTTTGAACTAGGCGACATTTTAATTAGGGAAGTTGTTTTAAAATTTCTTAAAGTGTTGTCTGTATTAGGGCCATCTAGGTTCCTCCTTCTATCATCATCAACGCGACGTGCCCTTCAGGACGCACCACGTGCTCCAAGGGTGCCACTCGCCTCTTTCGTTTATTTTGTGCGACGTGCCCTTCAGGATGCACCACGTGCTCCAAGGGTGCCACTCGCCTTTTTGTTTCTTTTGTGCGATGTGCCCTTCAGGATGCACCACATGCTCCAAGGGTGCCACTCGCTTCTTGACTGATTGGTAGACATCAATAACCCCTGGAGTCAACACTCTGCTAGGTGAACTTGTGGGAGACTAAGGGATTCTAAGGAATAAGGCCCCTTCCTTATTGCGTGCCCCTTAGAATCATCGCGAGCGACTGCTGCAGTCTGCCCTCGTGGCATCGTGGGTCCTCTCGAACTAGGTAATCGTTAACCTACAGTTCGAGCCACGACGGGAGTGCTAGTAGGTTGTGGCAGTGCTATTGTCCACACCTCTCCCTCAACCTATCTGGTAGTCATGTGTGTGGCCCCTTTACTCCATATGTGAGTCTGGTCGGCAAGCTATCGTCAACCTGCATCATCAACAATCATGTCAAAACATGTCCACATCATATCATCTAATCAAATGTACTAAATCATAGTAAAATAATCAAACCCCAATAACACACTCCCTGACTCGATCCGGAGTCCAAGGGATTCCATCGATGCCTCTGCATCCTCAAGGTCCAAAACCTTGCACACTCAGTAAAACCAAGTCAATAGCACATGTCTATGTTAATGCAGTAAAACATGATGTCATCTATCATAACACATCATAATCAAGGACAAAAATTTTTAATATCATAATAGTCCGGATCACTTGTGAGAAAGTGTC
Source organism: Picea engelmannii (assembly GCA_009831015.1). NCBI lineage: Eukaryota > Viridiplantae > Streptophyta > Pinopsida > Pinales > Pinaceae > Picea > Picea engelmannii. Next base: position 90,654 of record ML801013.1, read on the forward strand.
CTCAATGAATAAGTTTTCTCAGTGCGCCAGAGCATGATGTTACACATCCAAAAAAAATTGAAGTCAAATAAACCAGAAGCACTAGAGCCAATCAAAACCAAGAAACCATACTCCTAGAAGAAAGTGTTTAAAACACCAAAACATAACAACTCATTGAATTATAACCCAAAAGGATAAGAGGAAAATTACAAAATGCAGGTTGAGGCTGCATTAACAAAAAAAACAAAACACACAGATAATATCCAAGATCTAGAACAAATGAATGTCCATGTACAAAGCATGGCCTAAGGTTGAAACCATCAAACATAAATTCTAGAATACCCTCCATAGGTTGATTGAAATTCTTATCGTGCAATTTTTTGATGGATTGTCCTTGATCCAAATGGAAGTTCTTGCTTCTCCCTTGCATATTTCCCTTGTCCTACCTTACCTCTGATAAACCTCACTGGGTGATTCAAGAAGCATGTCTATATTTAGTTCAATCATGCAAGAGGGGGGTGGGTAGGTCATTTTGTATTTAATCACCTATTTTGAACTCAGATGGCTTTGGTAATGTGACATGTGGTGATTTGTCATGATGTTATGTTTCTTCATATGAATACCTATGAAATTCAGGGTACGACTTGATAGTTCCAACCCCCAAATTTCCTTACCCTCATTTTAAGAGTGGTGGCCTCATTGGCAAGAGAATTGGATTGATATTTGTGCTCTATTAAAATCTGAAAAAAATGAGACTTTTTGTAGATTGCGAACCTCTTCTCAGAACGAGATAGGATAGATACAATCCTAATATCAAATGGGGTTGATTGCAAGAGAATCGATTTGATGATTGTGCTTAAGTCACCTATGATGATCAAAGTTTTTTCTGGATTGATTTGCTAGAAGAAGATCTTGAAAAAGAGCATATGCCTTAGATTGATTATTTGTAGAATTTCTTAAACGTCCCATGGTGTAAGATGTTTCAAGTTTTCCTTTGGGATCCAAGATGATATCATTTGCACCTATCACCCCTGGGTTTCCTTTAGATGCTCCATCAAAGAATATAATGGAATATTTCCCGAGGAATCACAAATTATGAAATTCTTGTGCATACAATCAAAGATGCCATGATAAACTTGAACTTATCTTGCAAATGATTGAAATAGAACTTTGGGTTGAAAGAGAAAATTATTGGATCCATTCTTGTTCATCGAAATCTATTATTTATTGAATTGAATTTTGATTTCTCCTTGAATTGAGAAATTATGCAAGGAGTCCTTCTTCATTTGTTACAACTATGTTGGGGTTGTCTAGTTCTTGATTGAAAATAGCCTTATTGCGAGCAGGCCAAATTTTCCAACAAAGAAATTTAGGGAGGGAGGTTCACAATCTTATTAGAACGGGTTTGTTTTTTAGAGTCCCCTGTAGCTTTTACTCCAAAGAGACAACATGTATTTCCAAGATTCTGATCTGTGAAATCGATAGCTAACTCTAACAAAAGCAATTTTCCAAACTTGTTTAGTGAATGAACAATAAAATAAGAGATGATGAATAGTCTCCACATTTGAAAAACATAAGGCATAGTGAGAAGGACCTTGAATCCCCATTTTTTGAAGATTTCATGTTGTCAAAAGATTTATGTGGAACACTATCCAACATAATATTGATTTTAAGGAGACCATGGGAGTGATAAAGTTGATTCCATATGGAAAAACATTGAGGAAGAGGAAGATATTGTAGTTGATGAAGATATTCCATTCTTAACATTGCAATTTGTAGCTCCCTATCCCCTACAATAAAGTGTGGATAGATCCCATGGTGCATATCCTTTGAGGGAATCAAAGACAATAGAGACAAGAGGAATTAAATGAGTAGGAGGAAAATAGATTGCCCATCCCATCCAACATCCCATGCGAGTTGACCATGATGAAATATCAAAGAGAGTGGTGAAGTTCTGATTATCCATCCAATTTTTTAAAGGAAGAAATTCATGATTTTGTTATGATGGTTGGTTTCTCATGATACCATCCTTCCAAATGTGAATTATATTTTCCATTTACTAGGATCCATGTAATATTTGACTTGATTGTAGGAGCGACTACTTTGAGAATCTTCTAGATAAAAGATCATTTTTTGTTTTCCAGCGATCCATCAATGCATTGATTATGGTCTCGACATAAATATTTCTTGAAAAGGAATTTATTCCATCTTTCTAGCTTACCTGTGATCATCCTTGAGATGAGTTTGGTTCCCAAATTTAAATTCATAAGTGTAGGGTATTTAATCCCCAATCCACCTCAATCCTTTCGGGATCTCACTATGATCCAGGAGGATCCCAAAATGCTAAAAAATAAAAGTTCTCCAATGCTCAAGAAAACTACACCATCTAGGAGGATCCCGAAATGCTCAAAAATAAAAGTTCTCCAATTCTCAAGAAAACTACACCATCGCAAAGTGTTCATCGCACAATTTATGTTGGTGTAAACGGATCGAAAATCTGAGTCCCTATGCAAAAGATATCGCATTATAAAGTTTTCCCCAAACATGGAAAAAGTCAACATGAAAAAATTCAACAATGAAAGGATAGGGTGACATGGCAGTTCATGGAGGTGACACATGATATGCTCGGGTTGACACATGGCAGTGTTCACTGGACTGATGAGTTGGTAGGGTCATTGACTATGTAGATGAGTCAGATGTTGTCTGGATAGAATAGACCAACCATAGGGTGACACGTGGCCCAATCCAATGGTGCCATGTGGCACCTTGGACTAGGCCAAATAGATCGCGGGTTCAAAAATTGTTCTATTCCTCCTCCATAGGTATCGAAGTTGAGACCTCCAAGAACACATCGACTCACACTCCACGATCCGCACTATAGACAAAAAATTTCATTAGTCAATTATTAGTTGATGGTGGCACAATTTTATTTATTGGTAAGTGTTTCATAGTGTGTTAATAAACGAATCCAGAGCCGTATCAAGAGTCTCGGGCCTTTGACAGACAAGGTTTCCACTCTTGCGACTCACTTTGAAGCCGTATCAGAAGTCCCGGGCCTTTGAAAGACAAGTTTTCCACTTCTGTGACTTCCTGACAGAGTTACTAGTTTATGCCTGAGCAGTCGGCCAGGAGCCTATCTGAAATCCTCTCTCTCTGGAGCAGAAGACTAAGATTAAACGCCCTGCTTTTCTGTGTAGTCATAGTAATGTCTAGTATATAACACATGGATTCTGCTTCAGTCTGTTTTAGATCTGTCCAAAATTGTGTAGAAAGTTTTGCATCTACTTCTGAGTCTCAGTTTTGTTTAATGATTCATTACATGCCTACAATAGAGACTCTAGATCCAAGATTACAAGATATTTATAAAGGCATGAGACCCCCTGGAACACCAAAGTATGGGTTAGGATACATTGAACAATGTGATCAGGTTATTCCAGATTGCAGATTCTCAAACCCTTTACCAGAAAATATGCAAAGACCTTCAACAGATGAAATACACAAATTTCATTCTGTAATAAAAGGGTGTCCCAAAGGATCCATTGAAGAAGCTTGGATCAAAAATATGTTAAACTGGGATTTGTTTACAAATCCTGAAACAAATGACTTCAATATTTCTGTATCTGATGAAGAAAAAGCAAAACTGTCAAAACTTTGGCAGACCCATATTTCAGAAAACAATACTTGGATTTCCTTTTATGAATGAAGGAAATTAGATCAGAAACTTGAAGTTCAGATGATGGGAGAAAGTTCTGAAACATATCCCAAACATAAATGGAAAAGTCTCGAAGGGAAAACTGTTGAATCTAATTCTACTTTTCCACCATTCAAGGGCATTGTCCTTGAAGATAACAATAGACAAGTAAAAGCAGTTCCCTTACTGCTTTCTAAGGAAGCTACCCAACTTTCGGGTATTCACAAAAGAGTCTAGTTTGTAGCAGAACAAATAAACTGGACAAATACAGCTTTGAGAGGCATGGCCACTCATACATTTGTGACCAATGATTATGCCAGAAGAAGACAGATTATAGATCTACAAGTTTCCACAAATACTATTGTCCATTCTATCAATGAAATACAAGGCAAAGTCACAGATGTCAAAGAAAAAATGGACTCTGCTTTATCAGAAATATCTTCTAAATCCAGAGAGTCCAACATAAACCATGAAGAGTTAATGGAAGGATTAGGAAAATATTTCTCTAAAATGGGAAAGTCATTATTAGAAATTAAGCAAAAGGATAGTGTCCATGAAAAACCTATCCCTGATCCCTTCATCCTTCCAAACCATCCTATATCAATTTTGTCTCCTGTATATAAGCCTGAAGAGACAAAAATAGAAAAGAAATTTCCCCATCACTTTCCTCCAGAAAAGGATGATCCTGAATCATCTTCTTCAAAAGAAAATATTTCACTGGTATGCATTCAAAGACCTGCCTATGAAAATCTCCCTCACCATACAAGCAGACCTCCAGCACCTGATTTACTAGGGAAAGGGAAACTACCAGAAAGCCAAACATTTGCTGAAGATTGGTTCCAAGAATGGAACATTGACAATCTGTCTATTGGACAGATTAGACAGATGATTGATCGAATGTATGTTTCATACAAGGTCATGTGCATGAAAGGGAAATCAGAAATTGAATCATGTAATTCAATCATTCAGTTCTTTACATGCACTCTGAGCAAATGGTGGGAAGTAATCTCTTCTCCAATCATGATTGCTAAAATGGAAGCAGAAGTTATAAGGGATGAACATGGAGATATAGTATACCACACTGACAAGACTCCTCATAATAACATGATAGGAGCTCTAACCACTGCAATTCTTGAACATTGGTGTGGTACTGAGTCTGAACTGGCAGATAAGCATGAATTAATTCTGATGAATATGAAATGCAGGAAGATGTCTGAATATGAAGAATTCCATAAAGATTGGACCCAAAGAATTTTTGAGGTTCAAGACAGTCAGAATCTCCTTTGGAAACAAGTTTACTTAGTAGCCATACCGAGTAAATTTGTTGAGTATTTGAAGATGCAGGAAGTTTTCAAACTTCCTTATGAGATGTACACATGGGGAGATATTTATTCTCTTATTACCAAAGCCTTGATCGGGTTATGTGTAAATATGAAAGTTCACAATTCTGTATATAAACTATCTCATCTACCTGACCAAAAATCTATCCGTGAGAAGTATGGCCTGTACATAACAGACCCTGGAAGGAAGAAAAGAAAAAAGAAAAAAGAATTCAAAGAAAAGAAAAGAGAGAAAGAGAAATACAAATACAGGTATAGACCCAGAACACATTACTATGAGCCTGAGGATATTAAATTAAAATCTCATTCTCATCAGGCTAGACAACAAGTACAGTGTTGGATTTGTGGAAAAGCTAGACATATTGCACATAACTGTCCAGAGAACAAAGCATCCAGAATGTCAAAAGGAAAATATTCTGAACAAAAAGCCAAAGAAGTCCAGTCTAGCAAACAATTAGCCTTAAAATTACAATGCAATAGATGTGGGGCAAATAATCATGAAACAAACCAATGCCCACACCATCCTTTCCCAAAAAGGGAAGAAGTACATCTGCTTCAACAAGGATGTTGTTCAGAATCTACTAGCACCTCTGAGTTTGATTACAGCTCAAAAGAAGAAATCTTGATGAATCAAGATTGCAGTTGCACAAATCCAAATTTTTGCTCCTGTCAAGAAAATTCAGAAAGTTCTGAATCTGAATCAGAACCAAATCTCCGGAGAAAAATAAAAGTATGCATGTTTAGCAATTTGGGAGATCAAGAAGAACAAATGTTGGCGTAGATCAAAGCCTTACCAGAAGGCGATATGAAAAATTCGCTTCTTGAAACATTTATGAAAACTGTCAAAACAGAACAAAGGACAAGGTATGTTGAATCCTCCAAAAGAGAACCTTTGTTTGTAGATGCTTCTTTTGATAAAAATACAAAAACTTTTATCAAGTATAATAGAGAAGCAAAATTGAAGAATACTTCAGTAACATATCTAGCCAAAGAAATGATTCTTTTGAGAAAATAAGTTACTGAGTTAAAAGAAAAATTGAAAAAGATAGAAGAAGAGTCTGAATATAGCTTCAAAATAGATTCTTGGGCAAGGCAAGAGATCAAAGAAATGAAAGACCAATTAAATTCTAAGCCTCCGCCTTTAGAGGATGCACCTTTTGAGAATCCAAAATCCTCAGCCCAACTCCAAGGGCTAACTGCAATGAAGATCTTGATTCCAAAAATATCAGGTAAAGATCAAGTTGGAAATCAACTCTGAAATCTTTAAATTGAATGCACTATTAGATACAGGTTCAGATATGAATTTAGTGCATAAAGATTTGATCCCTCATAAATATTGGCTTCCTAGTAGCTACTCTGTTATACGCTTGGGAAATATATCTACAGATATGGATTATGAAATTCCCAAAGGAATTTTACTATTTGATGAATATGCTCTCGGAATGAAATTCTTATTAGAAGATTTACCAGTGGATTTCATTCTAGGAACTCCATTCCTATCTGCAGTAGAGCCACATGGCTCTTGTCAAAATTCTAAGGGTGAAACTGGATATTTCATCACCTTACCAAGTATTAATGGCCATCCACCAAAGAAGAAAATTTTGGCCTTTATCTCAAAATCACATGCTCAAATTGCTTACTGTTCAAAAAGCATGGTAATAATAAATACTTGAGATGATTACAGAAATGCTCCAGCAACTAAATATTTAGATGATAATACAAAATGGGAAACATATCGTGAAAATTGGATACCTCAATGGCAGTTGAGATGGTCTGAAGGAATAGAGTTTGGTTTACTAGGATTTTCAAGAAATACTAGTATCCATGTTATCCCTCCACAACATGTGATAGGTCAGATGCATCAAGCATCCACTATTGCATCTAGACAAAAGATGGTAGAAATGGGAGATTTAACCAGAATCAGATCTGCAAATAGAAACTGGTTCTATCAACAAACTCAAACATGGAACCAAACTCCAGCATGGAACTTTTTCCAAATCAACAGGATGAGAGATTTGCAGTCATGGCCACATCAAGATCCAAATGAAAGATTATTTGAAATTAATTATTTTCAATATAAAACAATGTGGGATAATGTTTGTTTATGGACTGACAAGTACAAATATTATTACTACATGATCAAATTCTCTGTTCAATTTGTCTCATTTCCTGAACCAGACTGGCTCTTAGATTGGTGGAAAAAGTTTGGATTAAATCCAAGTGCCATACATCTAGATGGCATCGATACTGCAAGAATGTTCCTGTTCCCTCATAGATATTTCCCAGACACTGTTTATAATCTTGAGCAGATTTCTGAAAGTGATTACAAAATGATTTTTGTCAGAGAAAGGCATCCATGGGTTATTAGAACAAGATATGTCCTGCAACAAGATGAAGATAGTAATGAGGATCCCGAAATGTACCAAGAAATCTACACCCAACATTGGGATCCAGATCGCTTCCGACATTTTCATGACCAACCAATGGAATAATGTCTTACTGGCCGACAGACGGTGCCAGTCAGTTTCTGTGGGTTGATGATACCAACCTCCACAGTGTATCCATGTCTTTTCATGTCTAAATGGCCGACAGTGGTGGCATTCGGGTTTAGTGGGTTGCTGTAACCAATATCCACTTTGTAATAATGAGTACCTTAGTGTAATAATAGGTATCTTGGAAACTTGGAGCACTTCTCCAACTTCTGGCGTGGTTTGACCCGCATTTCCAAGATTCCTCTACACGTGTCATCTTATGTTTGTCTTCTGGTCGGGGAATCTTACACAACTACCCCGTCAGATCTACTATTGAATCTACTTTTCTTAGTGGAGAATATAGGCTTTGATTTGGTCGGAAGAATCTTGCACGATTCCTACCGCCAAATCTATAAAGCAGATTTAGTGGAAAACATGTAGGGTCCGAAGTCATATCGAGTCTCATCATCGAAATGATTCCTTCTCCACAAATTTGTATATAAGGATATGTGGAGCTCATTCTCAAGGAGGAGTTTTGGAGAGTTCAAGTCAGTTAGTCAGTCCGAGTCTTTCTAAAGCTCCTTTCTGTCTGAGCTTTTGAGTCATTCTGTGTATATGCAATTCTGCATAAGTCTGTAAGTGTGTTGTGTGAGCGAGTAAGAGAATCCTGCTCTGAGCATCCTGCTCATTATTGTATACCCTGGCATCAGAGCTTCAAGCTCTCTGTTTTTAATATAAAGACTTTTGCAAGCGTATTATGTTCTATGAATATTGTCTCTGAATTGTGCGTATGTTATGATTCTCGATTCTACTTGCCTGTAATTGCAATCTGTGTTCCTTGAACGATTCTTTGCCGAAGTTCTCTCGAGAAGATAGATAAATTTTTCTCACCCTGGAGATAAGGTTCTTGGAAGGTAGCTTTGTTGAGGTTCTCTTAGGTCCTAAATAGCACCGGTAGTAAGTCTCGCTAGGCAAGGAGGCCGCTAAGGGCAGTTGTAGGTGTTGGGTTGTCTGAAGGTTCGCTAGGAGTTACTAGATGGTTCACATAAGGCCAGAGGTGGGGTTTGCATAAGGATATTCTTGGGGTTCACTAGGAGAGCTGGATTGTTTCTTTAGAAAGTAGCAAGAAACAGAAGGTCAAGTAGCAGAAGGGGAAAGACGCACGAGACAAACAATCTTCAAGCTTCATTCTCCGACGGAGGAAGCCCCTGATTATAAAATGGTAGATGCATATCAAGGAATATGGTTCTCAAATCATTTAATGCGACATTTAAAATTGGATATGCCACAATAACCATTTTATGGTGCCCATATATTACATGATCGGCTTGAAACATGGGATTCGACTCCACCTTATATATTCCACACCATATTTTATTGCATATTATATGCCACATTAATATATATGGTGTGAACCATATATTATAAGGATTAAATTCTATCCATTTTCAAAAGGCAACGAATTTGGGTTGTTATTATATGGTTGAAAATAAACCATATATTAATGTATTTTAATCTATTTAAAGTGGATTTAAGCCCCTTTTTTCCCACAAAAGTAGAACTGGACATTATTTAAGGATATTTTGGGATATAGTTTGGATATTAGCCATTTAAAATGGATCTTATCCTATGAAAGTGGATCTAGTGTCAATTTAGTTATGACCCTTTTGCTATATAAGCAAGGGTATTTTTCCAATGTAAGAGGGAATTTTTGTAAAGGTTATTGAGCCTCTTTGAGAGAATAGCATATTTGTTTATGGAAATCATGTATGTAGCAAATTAGAGAGCTTTTGCAGTAGATTGCAAGCTTCTTATTGATGTAATGAGTATTTGGAGAGAGAAATAAAATGGTCATCACTGGAAGCGGGACTCAAAGATGTAGCAATCAATGGGTGAACTATGTTAACAATCGTGTCTACTTCTCTCTTGTTTATTTCTATTGCTATTCTCCTTATTCTACAATTTCTAGTCTTCTTTAAATTCCGCACTTCATAATTGTTATTCCAAAACAATTTGTAAAGTTTATGTGTTTCACATTCTTATCGATCCAATGGATAAAGTACATAAACTTAACTTGCAAAGTTTTCCAGTAAAACCTTCTCAAATTCAAATCACACTATTTTCCAATTTATAAGATTAATTTTTTGTGTGTTCGATTTCCCTTCTTTCCGTAATTTTCTTTTTCTTGAGAAACTTGTTGCATTATTCCCACTCAAGCTAACATGGCCAAACATTGGAAGATTGGGAGCGATGAAAGATTTGATTTTATAAGTACAACTCAATTGTTGGTTTCAACCACTGGGATCCCCATTGCTAGAATTTGGAGTTATTTTTTTAATGAAACTATGCCAAGACTGTGTCATTGGGTTTCTCAAGGAGATAGACATTCCAAGTGATCAAGGTGGATATTGGTGGCCACCCACATGTTCCAACTGGCTCCTCTTGATAGTTTTAGTTCAACACATTCTTCTATAATTCTTTGTAATTGTGGGTTCTACACTTTCGAGATTGTCTGAATCCCTACACAAGTTCCATGTGGATATTTTTGGCCACCCACCTAATCCAATTGGATTATTTTGGATGTTTTCATTTCAGTACATCTATGTACTTCCAGGGTCGTTTTGGGGCCCGAAACAATGTTTTTTATTTTTTTTTATTATTAATTTTTTTTTATAAATTTCTATAGTCAAACAATAGACAGTCACATTTTGATGACATAATGGGTAGTTCTCGAAAATACCTTTCTAACAGGCTATCACATGCCTAAAACGAAGGTCGTATGCAAAATTTACGACCCAAAGAAGTTGAGGTACCAACTTACCCATCGGGGCCCACATAACTTTTGGCATTTCATCTCCTAGGGTTAGGTTTTTGGATATCTAGGGTTTTGGAATTCATGAGTAATGTTAAAAAGGCCTCTGGATCCTCATTGTAATCATTCTGCTCAGTCGGATGTGCGTAGCAGCAACATCTCTCCTCAAAGATAACTACCACCTTTCAAGCAAGTGTTTTCAGTTCTACAATTTTACAGTTTCAGCCTATTTTATTTATTCAATAGAAGTTATTGTTCGCTTGATATATGTTGTTGTTCTCCATATCTATATGTTATTTTCTTTAGTCTATTATTCATTTCATTCCGCTCATAAATCTAGATCAGTGGTATCAGAGTGGTCTACTCTTCATTTATTTTTCTTCGTGCATGTCCCCGACAAGATCTGGGTACAAGAAGTTGGGACTCTAACTAGTCGAGCCTTTGCAAGATCGTCTGCGCCGAGCTCAAAAACAACCCATGGGGATGAAAATAAAGATGATGGATCGGGATATCCTTTTAAAATGTTGCTCGAGGAAGCCCTTGCCCGACAAAGGAACTAAATGATGGACAACCTTGCACAGATCCTTCGGTGGCTCCCCATAGAAGATGCATCTTCATCAAGCAGCCATGCAACCCCCTTCAAGGTACAGGTAAATTTTGATATTCCATTATTTGAAGGATTGATAGATGCGGATGCTGTAGATAAATGGTTGAATTTGCTCGAAGGGTATTTTTCAGTCCACAATTTTTTCAATAGGGAAAATATTACTTTTTCACTTCTCAAGGTTGTCCCCCATGTTAAGGACTGGTGGGATACTTACTCTGAGAAAAGGGACATAGAGGAATCTGCAATATTTTCGGTCTCCCCCACGTGGGATTACTTCATGGATACCATTAAAGAACAATACTACCATGTTGGAAGATACAAGGACCCGTACACAAAATGGATCACCTTGCATCAGGAAAGGGACTAGACAGTACCAGATTTCACCAATATTTTCCATACCCTGCACACCAAATTGGGTATCAAAGAATATCAATGACATTTGGTGCTCATATACTTCGATTTTCTGCATATATACATTCAAATAGAAATGGAGTTTCTAAACATCGCATCATTGGGTACGACTTATAGATGTGTTGCCAAGATCAAGCAGAAATTTAAGCAGAAGAGGAGACAATTTGGATCTACAAACTCCCCATAACCGAAGCAAGGAAAAGGTGGCCCCAACCCACAAAACAAGCGACAGAGAAAATATGGACACTCTCAGGACAACCAGTCCAAGACGAAACATAAGAAGGGTAATGAGAAGTTGGAGAAGGACACAGGAAAATGGTGTGACTACCATAAAATCCATTGGCACAACACCAGAGAATGTCGCTCCAAGCAGTCACTAATGGTCGAGCTTAAAGCTTCTGAGTCAAAGGTAGATTCTGAATCTGAATCAAATCTAGAAGGAGGGAAGCGAATTATCGATGTTGTAGCCAGTGCCACTATTTCTACCACCAAATTCCAGCCAAGCAAACCAGAAGAACCAGAGGAAGGGAAACACCTCTTTCACTCACAAATGTGGGTAAAGGGGGTTCCACTTCATTTCATTGTCGATAGCGACAATCATAAGAACCTGATATCAACAGAGGTCATCAAGCCGATGGACCTGCCGACGACACTGCACCCATAACCCTACACCATCGGCTGGCTTCGCCAAGGAAGAATTCTATGTGTCAATCAATAGTGTCGTCTACCCTATGACATCAAGCCCTTCAAAGACGAGGTATTGTGTGATATTTATCCCCTTGAATTTTGTGATGTTATTTTAGGAAAACCATATTTTTGGAAGTGACATGTTGTTTATGAGTCTAGACCCTGTAGTGTTCTTATTACTTTGGGTAGACAATTGTATAGGATCCCAGACGTAGCGTCGCCTACCACTATTTATTTAATCTTTGTTAAACAATGCAGTAAGGTCATTTCATAGACCAGGAAGTTCGTCTTCTTTGTGATTCATTCTCACGGTAAGTAGAAGGTCGTCGCCACATATGTGGCCTCTACACAAAGCCTCTCTTTGCAGGAGAAGCAAGTGGACAAGATCGTGGAAGAGTACATAGACATCCTCTCCTCACCCACTAGGGTACCGACACACTGCCAAGTCAAGAATCCAATTGATTTGATGGAAAATGATGAAATCAAGCGTCAGATCCAAGAGGTGCTTCAAAAGGGGCACATCAGACCTAACTTCTCCCCTTGCAGAAGATCGATTGTACTAGTGCAAAATAAAGACGAGACCCGGTGACTGTGCATTGATTATAGAGCATTACACAAAATCACAATCAGGAACTGGTACCCAATTCCCCGAATCGATGAACTTCTTGACCAACTCAAGGGGGAAAATTTATTCAGCAATATTGACCTAAAGTTTGGCTACCACTAGGTTCCCATTGAGTCAACTGATGTTTGGAAGACAAATTTCAAATCTAAATAAGGTCTCTTCGAATGGTTGGTCATGCCCTTTGGATTAACAAATGCACCAACCACTTTGATGAGGTTGATGGATGATGTATTGAGACCCTTCACCAACTCTTTTGTGGTGGTATATTTGGATGACATCCTCATCTTCAACAAAACTTGGGAGGAGCACATGCAACATATTAAACAGGTTTTGAGCACTCTGCAACAACACAAGTTGTATGCCAACTTGGAAAAATGCTCCTTTGGCATGAAAAGGGTCCAATACTTGAGCTACATTGTTTATGAGCATGGGGCACATGTGGATCCAACTAATATCCAAGTGATCTGTGACTGGCTATCCTCAACCACACTAACTGAGCTTCGAAGCTTCTTGGGGCTTGCCAACTTCTACCGATGGTTCGTGTTGGGATTCTACCATATTGCATGGGCCCTCAACCAAGTGACCAAGGGAGATGGTCGAGAAAACTTCACGCGGGGGAAGGCACAACAACGAGCATTTGATGATCTGAAGCATCGCTTATGCTCAACTCCACTACTCTCCTTACCTGATCTGCAACAACCATTTGATATTGAGACTGATGCATCCGACTATGTTGTAGGTGAATTTCTCACTCAGCATGGACATCCGATAGCATACCATAGTGAGACACTCTCATATACTATACAGAAATACCCCACTTATGAAAAGAAAATGTATTCCATTGTACAAGCCTATCGTCAATGGAAACATTACATTCTAGGAAAGGAGACAATCATCCACAATGATCATAAGCCTTTGCAGTTCATACATACATAGGGGAAGTTGTAGAACGACCATCATCAGAAGCGATCCACTTACCTGCAGTAATTCCATCTAGACATCAAGTATAAGGAAGGGAGCACAAATCATGTCACTGACTGCCTCAGTCAACCTCCTATGGTTGCACTCACCATCATGCTCCATTCCTATGGGCATGAGGCATATGAGTTTCCCCAAATTTATTAGCAAGATCTGAACTTCACCACCACCTATCATTTCTTGGGTACAGGCACGAATGTCACCGATTTTCACATTTAGGAAGGAATGTTATTCCATCTGGGCCATCTCTGTGTTCCTGCAAGTGAGCGTGCAAAGATGATTTGGGAGGCTCACTATAGTTGGATGGCAGGACATTTTAGTGTGGAGAAAAATGTGGTCTTTCTATAAAAAATAATTTATTGGCCAAAAAATCGACAGGACCTCAGCAAGTATATCGGATCTTTCTCTGCTTGTCTCGTTGCCAAGCCATCCATCAAGAAGAAAGGATTATAAACCCCTCTTCCTACTCCAGAGAGGCCTTGGGAATCCATCTCAATGGATTACATGTCTTTCCTTCTATCCACCAAGAAAGGAAATGATTGTGTATTTGTGGTGGTTGATCGGTTTTTGAATATGGCCATTCTCAGGGCCTGTAAGAAGAGCATAACAACGACATATACTTCCAAGTTTTTCAAAACAGTGTGGGTTCATTTTGGGATACCAAATACCATAAACTCTGATCGAGACAACATGTTCCTTAGCACATTTTGGTCGAGTATCTGGTCACTATTGGACACCAAGCTCACTAAATCCACTTCCTTCCACCCTCAAACTGATGGCCAAACTTAGATCATCAATCGGATGATTCTGCACATCATGCATATGTATAAATATAAGCATTCATGTACATGGGATGAGCGTCTTCCCTATTTTCAACAGAGCTACAATAGGGCTCTTGATGCATACCCCCCTTCTCCCCTAAGGGCTGTGCGACCTCCCAATCTAGGATCGATCAAGAAACTGAGTCTGATTGACTCTTTGTCCCCTTAGGAACCTCAATTAACTGAATAGGCCCCCTTCTTCTTAAGGCGCAAGTTCTATGGAACCCACGGGCTTCTCCTTAACACTTTAAATCTTCAACGTAATTTAGACGCTAGCTCTCTTGGCTAAGCCCCTCCCTTTATGTGACTAAGGCTATGACTAGTCGCCTAATTGGAAGGTATGTTGTGACTTTGCGTATCGGGTCTTTACATTCGAGTCACTAGGACTCTCCCAACTCCCGAAATCCCGACAGGAGCCTAGTGCATGCTAGCCCCTCTATTCCCCTTTGTCGATGTGACCCTTTTCTATGACCATGGGCCAATCTTTTGAGCACTTCGCGATTTCATGTTTCGCGAGTTCGCACTTTGCGAATCATCTCCCTGGACAATCAACGATCCAGATCTCTCCTCGATTCGACGACTCATATTGAATCGCTATTTCGCATTTCGTGAGTTCTCATAACTCTTACCTCTGATTTCCTGAGTCACGAACTCCTGACAAGACCATATCTACGATTCATATCCCTCCTTCGATCAATGACTGTGATCAAATCGTGATTTTGCGAGTTCTTGTAACTCTCCCTTTGACTTCTTTAAGTCACGAGTCAACAAAATGTTGATCTCTCGCCACGTTTTCTCCTTCACAACGGAAGACTCCGATGATTTTGGGGTTTTGTAAGTCTGATTCTCTTGTACACTTTCAAAGCTTTAAGGTCAGTGCACTTTACCTTGATCGGACGACTATGATCCTTTTGCGTGCAGATTAGATGGCTAAGATTCTTTCTATGGCTCTCAGATCAAATAACTGAGAGCTTTTCTTTGTGCTTAGATCAAACGATTGAGATATTTTCCTTTGTGCTCACTCCTCGTTGTCTATATGTTGGTTGGACGATCCAGATCTTTACCCTTGAGCTTATGCTTTCTTCTAACTTAGAATATTTTTCGAAAGATTTAAAGGCTTCGACCTTTATCCTTCCTGCGAGTCTGTTTCCTTGGATCTCATCCACACTTCTTGTAAATTTTTGTCCCTTCTGAGCTTGATATCCTCGAATATTTCGATCTCCCAAGCACTTATTTATTTTGCAGGAAATTTGTCAAACTCAGATCCAAAGATTCTTGAAAAGAATTATTTCCCGCCTTCCTGATGTTCCTATGTTATTGTCCTTTGACTTCTTTACAGAGTTGCTTCGACTCTTTGTCAAATTCCAGACCTGTGCACTCTTTGCAATAGATCTTTACACAAGATTTTATTTCTTGCGACGAATGTGCACAACTTATGGTAGTCTCTTTACACTTCTTGCAAATAAACCTTACTCTATTTCTTCTGAGCTTCCAAGTCGAGATAGACTCTATCAACGCACTCCTTGCAGGCTGACTTCTAGATCTGTGCACTTCTTGGAGCAGATTCTTACGCAAGATCTGGATTCTTGTGGATGACTGTGCACTCCTTGTAGTAGTCACTTTTCACTCCTTTCAAAGGAAATATTACGCTATTTCTTCTGAGCTTTACGAGTCGAAACAGACCCTATCAATGCACTCCTTGCGGACTGTGTGCACACCTTGCACCGGCTCACGAAGAAGAGTGATTTAAATTTTATGCAAGCATTTCAAAGTTACATACTCGTTGCAAGATTCATTCATTCTTGAAAATATTGACAACAACAATAGGGAAAATAAAAACAACAAAGCCTCACACATTTAGATCAATTTTCCTCTGTTATCTTCATTCAATCAAGAAAATGGTTACAGCTAAAATCAAACAACAACTAATGCTTAGAAACTTCTACTTGCTCACAACTCTCGTAACCCCCTTTAGGGCGTACAAAAATTCTCTTTATACAAAAGAAACAAACTAACTGCTACCTAATTGTGGTTACATCGAGACTAGGGTTAAACTCCCAGGTCACGCGTGATCATTTTTTTCTACGCGCGTGATGTTTCCTTTTTCTGTTTCTATCAGCTGCCAAAGATCTACAATACTAGCTCGCGTTCGAGGTTCTGAATTGGTCCTCAAGTGTTGAGTTTCTCTACCACATGTACTTGCTAATGATTCTCCTGCATCATACTCCCCTGGGAAAAATTTCATGGACTCATGTTCATGAGCTCCTGCACCGAATTTCCATGCTTCTGGATATCATATTCACTCTCCCAACTAGCATCTTCTATTGGGTGTCCCTTCCACTTGACCATATATTCAAAATAGGTCTTCCTCCTGGTCTTCTTACCAATCCTCTAATCAACGACCTTTTTCATCTATGGTTTTTATGCTATAGGCATTTGTTTCTCCCACTGAATCTTCTCTTGCTCTGTTGATCCATTTGTGTCATCCTTCCCGTAAGATACAGATCTGAAACGTTGAATATGGGCAATATGCCCACATCATCTGGCATATCGATCTCATAGGAATTTGCATCAAACTTCCTCAATAAGTTTCCCAAACTTCTGTTTACCACCTCAGTCTGTCTATTTGTCTAAGGGTGATAAGTTGAGTTGAAGGACAAATTTGTCCCCAACTTCTTCCACCGTGTTCTCCGAAAATGACCAATAATTTTTGTGTCTCTGTCTGAGGCAATGCTTCTAGGTAGGCCGTGAAGTCTCACAACTTCCTTAAAGAACAGATTTGCAACATGTGTTGCATCACTAGTCTTCTGGCATGGGATAAAGTGTGCCATCTTTGATAATCTATCCACCACCACAAATATAGGATCGCATCCTATTTGCGTTCTTGCTAGTCCCACCACAAAAACCATCCCTTCAATAATTGATTGCCCTTGAACAACAATCCTTCTTGAATCATATACCTCATGGCTAGGAAAATCATGAGCTCTTGCTCATGGCTCCCTCTTCTATGTTGTTGAAATCCTCCAGGGTCCCATACTTTTGATGCTATTGTCGTTTCTTCTCTGTTTCTATGGCAGGTCCTCCTCTGTTCAACCTCCTCCTACTGACAGGTTCTTGTGCTGACCCCAACATCAGACTTCTGATTTCTTCGATCATCTTGTCCAGCTGTTCAACTGGTCGGTCCTTGTTTTGCAGACTGCTCTGTTGCACTTCTTCCTTGTCAATGGTTAGATCAACCTGATCTCCCTTGATGCCTTCATCTCCTGTGGCCTTAGCTTTCCATCCTACCGCAAACTCCAGTTTTGAAGTCTCACAACTAAGCTTCTTCTTAGCTTCTTCCTTTGACAGATCAACTTCTGTCATCTCCTCTGATGTTGTTTCAACTCCAAATTCTTCCAGCTTCTCCCTAGGCTAGTATACTCCTTTACCTGTTTCCAAATTGATATGTTGGATATGACTTCTCTGCATATCTATCCTCCTCCCCAGGGATTCCAATTCTTCATACAACTCAACAAAATCTATGTTGTTTGTCTCTTCTTCTGCTGCAGTCTCCAATGTTGTAGTTATCTCCCTTTCAGCTTCCTGGCTGAAAATTTTGAGCAATTCTATTGAATGTTCTCCTCCTGAAATCTGCATGACTGTCTCCTGGCAGCCATCCCCTGGGTTTGGATCATTCAACCAATCCCCCATCATCTTCAGCTCTTGCTCCCATTAAGTGAGAAATTCATCTAAACTCTCTTTTTTTCTGTTGAGGCAGACATCAATATCTTCTCCTTCTCCTCATCTTTGACAGTCCTTATTGGTTGTCTTTCTTCTACTGTACCTGCATCAAAGACACGGTTATCTTTAAAATCATTCGGCCCCATGGCCTCCTTCTCGGATTCTTGTTGCACTACCTCCTCATGTGCAACTCTTGCATTAGTCTCTGCTAGACTATTTGGCAGGAATATTTGAATTCCCCCAACGATCAAAACAAACCTCTGATCCTCCTTCACTATGATGGGAGTAATTAACTTATCATCGTCTTCATTCACATGGTCTGCAAACCCACATGAATCTTCATTTATCAACACTCCTTGCTGTTATGAACTCTTAGATGAGTTCATCTCTTCTCCCTTGCCCACCTGGCACTTTGGGATTCCTCCTCTGCCCACCTGGTAGTCTATGAGATCCAATGATCCCCCTTCATTTCCCACCTAACAACTTGAACTTCCATCACTACCCTCCTAGCAGGCTATGAGATCATCAACTGATCTCCTTTTATTGCCCACCTGGCAACTAGAAAGTTCACTTCTGCCCTCCTGGCAGTTTATGAGACCCATAACTGATCTCCCTTCCTCATCACTGAGGGTTTCTTAGACTTCTGGCTCACAGATGAAAACCATCTCTTCCTTTGTGTCACTGAGGTTTTAAGCATACCTTAGCCACTTCCTCAATTCTTGTTGATGTTTTTTGGACAACAACCTTCGGACATGCCATTTGTCTTTCCTCTTCAAAGGCCATTCATATGTCCAACGTGTCTTTGTCTCTAGTTGTATCTTCAATGTCAGATGTTCCATTATCTCTCTTATCTCAGTGAGTTCCTCATCAATTTATGCTTTACTTTTCTTTTGGTGGTCTCCTCTTTGACCATGCTCATGGGCTTCAGTAGCCATCTTTTTTGTCTTCAACCCTCCTGACTATCTACCATTTGCTGCACACCATGCAACCATCTTTATAGACTATCAATAATCTTTCTTCCTTCACCTGTTGTCCACAAGTGAACTTCAGCTTCTTCTACCATTTGATGTCATCAGATTATCACTATTTTCCTTTCCACCTTTGCCTACAATCTGCAAGCATAATCCAGTTCTTGACACTACTTGTCGTAGTCATATTGTCTTTTCTATCTCCTTCGCCTGAAATATACAGACGAAATCCGCTCTGATACCTCTTTATGGTATGAGACTATCTCCTTTATCTCTTTTCCTCTTTCTCTTTCGCCTGAAATCTACAGACAAAAATTTCAGCTATGATACCACTTGATGCACACCCCCCTTCTCCCCTAAAGGCTGCATGACCTCCCAGTCTAGGATCGATCAAGAAACTGAGTCTGATTGACTCTTTGTCCCCTCATCAACCTCAATTAACTGAATATTCCCCCTTCTTCTTAAAGCGCGGGTTCTATGGAACCCGCAGGCTTCTCCTTAATGTGTTAAAGCTTCAGCGTAATTTATATGCTATCTCTCTTGGTTAAGCCCCTCCCTTTATGTGACTAAGGCTATGACTAGTCGCCTAATCGAAAGGCACGTCATGACTTCACGTATTGGGTCTTTACATGCAAGTCACTCTGACTCTCCCGACTCCCAAAATCTCGATAGGAGGCTCGCACATGCTAGCCCCTCTATTCCCCTTCCCCGATGTGACCCTGATCTATGACCGTGGTCCAATCTTTCGAGCACTTCGCGAGTTCTCACTTTGTGAATCGTCTCCCTGGACAATCAACGGTCCAGATCTCTCCTTGATCGAACAACTCAAATCGAGTCGTGATTTTGATTTTTGCGAGTTCTCAGAACTCTTTCTTCTGATTTCCCAAGTCACAAACTCCCGACAAGACCAGATCTATGGTTCAACTCCCTCCTTCGATCAACAACTATGATCAAATCATGATCTCGCAAGTTCTTGTAACACTGCCTTTGAATTATTTAAGTCACAAGTCAATGAAATGTTGATCTCTCACCATGTGTCCTCCTTGACAATGGACGACTCCGATGATTTTGTGGTTTCATAAGTCCGATTCTCCTGTACACTTTCAAAGCTTTAAGGTTAGTGCACTTTACCTTGATCGGACGGATACGATCCTTTTGCGTGCAGATTGGATGGCTAAGATCCTTTCTCTGGCTCTCAGATCGAACGACTGAGATCTTTGCTTTGCGCTTAGATCAAACTGCTGAGATCTTTTCCTTTTCTCTCACTCCTCGTTGTTTGGACGTTGATCAGACGATCCAGATCTTTTCCTTTGAGCTTACACTTTATTCTAACTTAGAATATTTTTTGAAAGATTTAAAGGCTTCGAACTTTATCCTTCCTGCGAGTCCATTTCCTTGGATCTCATCCACACTTCTTGTAAAGTGTTATCCCTTCTGATTTTGATCTCCTCAAAGGTTTTGATCTCCCAAGCACTTCTTGCTTTTCCAGGAATTCGTCAAAATCAGATCCAAAGATTCTTGAAAAGAATTATTTCCCGCCTTCCTAGCGTTCCTCTATTATTGTCCTTCGACTTCTTTACAGATTTTCTTCGCCTCTTCATCAAATTCCAAACCTGTGCACTCTTTGCAACTGATCTTTACACAATATTTGAGTTCTTGGGACAACTGTGCACACCTTGCGGCAGTCCCCTTACACTTCTTGTGAAGAAAACTTACGTTGTTTCTTCTGAGCTTCCGAGTCAAGACAGACTCTGTTAACAAACTCCTTGCGGACTGAATTCTAGATCTGTGCACTCCTTGCAGCAGATTCTTACCCAAGATATGAATTCTTGCGGACGACTGTGCACTCCTTACAACAATCACTTTGCACTCCTTGCAAAGGAAATCTTATGCTATTTCTTCTAATCTTTACGAGATGAAACAGACCCTGTCAATCCACTCCTTGTGGACTATGTGCACACCTTGCATCGGCTCACGAAGAAGAGCGATTTAAATTTTATGCAAGAATTTCAAGGTTACATACACTTGTTGCAAGATTCATTCATTCTTGAAAATATTGACAACAAAAACAAGAAAAATACAAACAACACAGCCTCACACATTTAGATCAATTTTCCTATGTTATCTTCATTCAATCAAGAAAATGGTTACAGCTAAAATAGAACAACAACTAATTCTCATAAACTTCTACTTGCTCAGAACTCTCGTAACCCCCTTTAGGGCATACAAAACCTCTCTTTAAATAAAAGAAACAAACTAAATGCTACTTAATTGCAGTTACATAGAGACTAGGGTTAAACTCCCAGGTCACACATGTTCATTTTTGTCTATACACGTGATCTTTCCTTTTTCTATTTCTATCAGTTGCCAAAGAGTTGCAGTATCGGCTCACGTTCGAGGTTCTGAATTGGTCCTCAGGTGTTGAGTTGTCATGCCACGTGTACTTGCTGACGATTCTCCTGCATCAACTCTCCATAGCTCCACCAGCCATAGCCCCTTTCAGGTGGGGATGGGATTCCAACCCTTGCATCCCATTGATGTTGCACTACCTCTTGCAACAACACAGACATATTCTTTCCATGTTGAGTCTGAGGCCGACAAAGCCACCAGATTCATTGAGCGGATTTAACACATCTTCCAACAGGTCCATGAGATTTTGCAGAAAGACAATGCTAAGTACAAGAAGATCCATGATAAACATTGGGTACCACACAAGTTTCAGGTGGGACACAAGTTCTATTACATTTTTCGAAAGAGCACCTTACATGACCCCATCGGAAACTCCGCCCACTTTGCTATGGGCCTTACATTATCACCAAGGTTGTGGGTAGTAATGTTTTATGAGCTCAATACTCCACGCTTCCTTGGATTGCACCCAGTGTTCAATGTGAACCTCCTTCAGCCATATTTTCCACCATTATTGGACACCTTAGAGATCGTAGAACAACTGACACCAACAAAGATCAACCCTGACTGCATGGAACGTGCATCCACTAATTAGATAGTGGACACACAGGTCAAGGGAACTCACTAGCAAAGGATCCAACTTTATCGGTTTGTAAAGGCAGAGCAACTCCTACATGAAGGAAAGTGGCTCAACCAGGGCCAATTATCCAGGTGGATATTGGTGGCCACCCACTTATTCCCACTGGCTCCTTGTGTCTATTTTTTATTCAGCACGTCTTTCTGTACTGCTTTATAATTGTGAGTTCTACACTTCTAGGGTTGTCTTAAGACTCACACATTCTCTAGGTGGATACAGGTGGCCCCTCGCCTAATCCAACTGGCTTATTTTGTATGTTTTCATGTCAACACATCTTGTTGTACTTCCAGGGTTGTTTTGGGGACCTAAACATTGTTTTTTTTCACTCGCCACAGTCATACGGTAGACTGATTTAGATTTTGATGGCATAATGTGTAGTTATCTAAAATAAATTTCCAACAAGCTATAACGCACCTAAAATAGAGGTCGTATGCAAAATTTATGACCCTAGGAAGTTGAGGTACCAAATTACACCAACTTACCCATAGGGCCCACATGACTTTTGGTGTTTCACCTTCTAGGTTTAGGTTTTTGGATGTCTAGGGTTTTGGAATTCATGAGTAATATGAAAAAGACATCTGGAGCCTCATTGTAATCAATTCTTCTTAGACGGATGAACGTAGTAGCCACATCACTTCTCATAGATAGCTACCACCATTCGAGCAAGTTTCAGTTCTACAGTTTTACAATTTCAACCTATTTCATTATTTAATAGAAGATATTGTTCACTAGATATTTGTGTCATTCTTCCTATCTCTATGTTTATTGTATTCAGTTTGTTAATGAGTTCATTCTTCTCCTAAATCCGGATCAGTGGTATCAGAGCGGACTGCTCTTCATTTATTTGTCTTCGTGCATGTCCTCGACAAGGTCTGGGTACAAGAAGTTGGGACTCGATCCAATCGATCCATTACCAGATTGGTCGCGCCGAGCCTAACAAAAACCCATGGGAGATGAAAAGAAAGATGATGGAGCAAGAGATCCTATTAAAATGTTTCTCAAGGAATCCCTCACATGAAAAAGGAATGAAATGATGGACAACTTCACGCAGATCCTTCGACGGTTGCCCACTGAAGAAGCATCTTCATCAAGCGACCATGCAACCCCCTTCAAGGTACAAGTAAATTTTGATATTCCATTATTTGAAGGACTGATAGATGCAGATGTTGTAGATAAATGGTTGAATATGCTCGAAGGATATTTTTCGGTCCACAATTCTTTCGATAGGGAAAATATCACTTTTTCACTCCTCAAGGTCGTTCCCCATGTTAAAGACTGGTGGGATACTTACTCTGAGAAAAGGATCGTGGAGGAATTTGCAAATTTTTTGGTACCCCATACATGGAATTCCTTCCGAGATGCCATTAAAGAACAATACTACCTTGTTGGAAGCTACAAGGACCAGTACACCCCATGGACCACCCTACTTCAAGAAAGGGACCAGACCATACCAGACTTCACCAATATTTTCCATACCCTACGCACCAAATTGGGTATCAAATATTTTGAGTGTCATCTAGTGCTCAAATACCACAGTTGTTTGCATAGATACATTCAAATAGAAATGGAGTTCCTGGACATAGCCTCATTGGGCACGACTTATAGATACGTCGTCAAGATTGAGCATAAATTTAAGCAGAAATGACGAGAGTCTAGATCTGCAAACCCATCACAGCCGAAGAAGGGCAAAGGAAACCCCAACCCACATAGCAAGGGACCAAGTCAAGATGGTCGCCCTCAGGACAATCCAGCCAAGCCACAACACAAGAAGGGAAACGAGAAGATGAAGAAGGAAACGCGAAAATGGTGTGAGTACCCTAAAATTATTTGGCACAACACCAATGAATGTCACTCCAAGCAGTCCCTCGTGGCTGAGTTAAAGGCTTCTGAGTCAAAGGTCGATTTTGATTCCAAGTCAAATCTTGAAGGATGGAAGCAGATTATCGATGTTGAACCTAGTGCCACGATCGCTACCACCAAAGTCCGGCCAAGCGAACTAGAAGAACCAAAGGAAGGGGAACGCCTCTTTCACTCACAGATGTGGGTCAAGGGGGTTCCGATTCATTTCATTGTTGACAGCGGTATTCATATGAACCTGATATCAGTAGAGGTCATCAAGCGACTGAACCTGCCAATGACACTGCACTCACATCCCTACACCATCGCCTGGCTTCATCAAGGAAGAGATCTTTGTGTCAACCAATAGTGTCATATGCCCTACGACATCAAGGCCTTTCAAAGATGAGGTACTGTGTGATATTTCTCCCCTTGAAGTTCGTGATGTTATTTTAGGACAACCATATTTGTGAAAGCGTCATGCTGTGTATGAGTCTAGACCCCGTAGTGTTATTAATAATTTGGGTAGACAATTGTACAGGATCCCAGAGGTGGCACCGCCTACTGCTATTTCTTTAATCTTTGCTAAGAAATGCAGTAAGGTCATTTCACAGACCGGGAAGTTCATCTTCTTTGTGATCTGTGCTCACAGTAAGAAAAAGGTCACCGCCACATCCGTGGCCTCTACACAACACCTCTATTTGCAGCAAAATCAAGTGGACAGGATCGTGGAAGGATACAGAGACATATTCACCTCACCTACAAGGGTACTGACACACTGCTAATTCAAGCATCAAATTGATCTGACCCCCGATGCACCTCTACCTAATGGACCAATCTATCGATGCTCGTTGATGGAGAATGATGAAACCAGGTGTCAGATCCAAGAGCTTCTTCAAAGGGGTCACATCAAACCCATATCCTCCCCTTGTGGAAGCCCAATTGTACCGGTGAAGAAGAAGGATGGGACTTAGCGACTATGCATTGATTACAGAGCCTTAAACAAAATCACATTCAGGAATCGCTACCCCATTCACATGATTGATGACCTTCTTGACCAACTCAAGGGGGATAATTTCTTCAGCAAGATTGACCTGAAATATAGCTACCACTAGGTTCCCATCGAACCAAGTGATGTTTGGAAGACAACCTTCAAGTCTAAACAAGGTCTCTACGAATGGCCAATCATGCCCTTTGGCTTAACAGATGCACTAGCCACTTTCATGAGGTTAATGGACGATGTATTGAGACCCTTCACCAACTCCTTTGTGGTAGTATATTTGGATGACATCCTCATATTCAACGGAACGTGGGAGGATCACATGCAGCATATTCAACAGGTTTTGATCACTCTATGACAACACAAGATTTATGCCAACCTGGAAAAATGATCTTTTGGCATGAACAGGGTCCAATACCTGGGCTACATTTTTAATGAGAATGGGGTACATGTTGATCCAGCTAAGATCCAAGTCATCTGTGACTGGACAACCCTGACCACACTGACCAAGATTTTGATATTTTTGGGACTAACCAATTTCTATCGATGGTTCGTGTTGGGATTCTCCCATATTGCATGGTCCCTCAACCAGGTTACCAAGGGCGGTGGTAGGTCCAAGTTCGTGTGGGGGAAGGAGAAACAATGAGCACTCGATGATATGAATCATAGTTTGTGCTCAGCTCCAGTACTCTACTTTCCCGATCTGCAACAACCATTCGAGATTGAGCCTGATGCATTTGACTATGTTGTGGGCGCAGTTCTCACTCAACATGTGCATCTAGTGGCATACCATATTGAGACACTCTCTGATACTGTCTGGAAATACCCCACCTTTGACAAGGAAATGTATTCAAATGTACAAGCCTGCTGTCAATGGAAACATTACATTATGGGGAAAGAGACGATCATACACATTGATCACAAGCCTCTACAGTTCATACAAACACAGGGGAAATTGTAGAATGACCACAATCAGAAGTGGTCCACCTACATGCAACAGTTCCATCTCAACATCAAGTATAAGACAAGTATCTCCAATCATGTCGTTGAATTCCTCAGTCAACCTCATGTGGTTGCACTCACCACTGTGCTCCCTTCCTGTGGACATGAAACATCAGAGTATCCCCAACTTTTGTTAAGGTTTAAGCTATTATTAGAGTTCTTTTCATTTCATTAGATAACAATAGCACAAGATAGGATCAATGAGAAATAAACAATCACAAGAGACACATCATTTATCCTAGGAAACCCTCATGGGGGAGAAAACCCAACAAAACTTCCTTATTATAGATAGCCAATACAATGCCAAGAGATAACTCGAGTAAATACAGAAAGTCCTCTCCCAAGAATGTGCCTCTCTTTCTCTCTCTCTCTTCTCCAACTGCAGGTCTGAAACTTGTCTCTCAAATGAACAAGTGAGTGTGTGTCTAAGTGAGGCGCTAGACTCCTTATTTATACAATTCTTGCACGTGTGGAAGAATCTCTTCACTGGAAGGGCTGACTTCTGTAGAAATTTAGATATAAATTAATGTATTCCTGCGATTCTCTTGATCTAACAATTACTGCAACTTGTTAAATACAGAATCACTTCTACTATTATTGCGGAAGCAATTTAAACAACCACGATCACAACACAACCACAATGCACAAAGTGAAATATCAATAACACATAACACAATAAGTTTTACCGGGAAAGCGTAAAGCTAAAAACCCCACTATCATATATTATGTATATCATGAATCATGAAACAATCTCGTACAAAACTCTAATCCAAGAGATCTCAGTACCATACAATCGTCTCACTCGCCTCCTCTACACAAACTCTGCAATCTGAATTCTCACACTGTTTCGAATGAATCGTTTGCACATGCTCATAAGCATATCCAATGCATGTGTGAACAACTCACAACAGATAGCCAACTGTCCCTTTCACCTGTTATCTCAACTGGTGTCCATTGGA
>ML801013.1:122736-151613 GCA_009831015.1 Picea engelmannii
TAGATTAATATTTATTGTCTAATTTAATTAAGGGAAAACTAAATTAGACACATGTTTCTTGTTGACTTTTCAACAACTTCTTCTTTTGGGTGGTTATAACCACCTTTAATATCTTTAATATATTATGGGGCCGACTTATTATTCTTCCTATTACAATTACACTTTAACCAATCCGCATAAGGGGATTTGATCTTTTACAATAGCCGACATGATCAATCCGCAATAGGGGATTAATCCAATGAATAATACCACAATAATAATTAGAATACACTTTGCAATTACATTATTTCAACACTCCTCCTTAAACAGAAGGGTATTCTACAACAACATCAGGCGAGAGAGAGGACTGCATCATCAACAACATCAAGTGGGTGAGAGGACAACATCATCAATATCATCTTGGAACACTGACTGGCGTATCTATAAATCATCGGAAGTTTTTCTCATCGGAAACATCGTCATTCTCAGTGGAATGAAATCATCATCTGCATCAATATGGATTAGTGTAAAACTAATACATCATCATCACAGTAGGAGGTTGGTCACATCATCGCAGCACGAGGTTGGCTCGTCATCACAGCATGAGGTTGACACACTACACAACAATTAAGCTAGAATCACAATACTAGACCTGCTTTACATCACAGCCATTAAGCTAGAAGCACAGTACTAGGTTGGCTTTACGCCACAACAATTAAGCTGGAAGCACCATACTAAACTTGATTTTCATCAAATCAATTAAGCTGGAAGCACAATACTCGGCTTTCATTTCGTCACAAAAATTAAGCTGGAAGCACAATACTCAGCTTGGTTTTAGTCACAACAACTAAGTTGGAAGAACAATACTCAGCTTGCTTTTCGTCACAACAATTAATATGGAAGCACAATACTCATCTTTATTTTCATCACAACAATTAAGCTTGAAGCACAATACTCAACTTGCTTTTTGTCACAACAATTAAGCTGCAAGCATGGTACTAGACTGGCTTTATGTCACAGCAATTAAGTTGGAAGCACAGTGCTAGGCATATCTCAACATAGCAGCTAGACTGGATTTACGTCATCGCGATTAAGCTGGAAGCACAGTACTATATATATTTCAACACAACACTACTCCCCCTTTCGAGGGAGGTCATTTCGGACTATACCAAGCTTATCTCAAAAGTTCTCAAAATTTACATGAGATAGAGGCTTGGTCATCACATCGACAACCTGTTCATATGTGCTAACATATTGGAGCTTTATGGCTCCACTCTGCACCATGTCATGGATGTAATGATACGGTATCTCTATGTGTTTCGACTGCATACTTCCCTTGGTTAAGGAAGATTCTCTCTAGGCTCTGCCATACTTCAAGACCTAAGAAATAATGCATTAGGCCAAGGTCTTTCATCTCAAATTCCGAGGCGAGCTTCTTCTTAAATTCGATGATGAGATTTTCTTCTCTAGTTAAGAATAAGTCATCCACATACAAAAACAATATCACTGACTCATCATTCATAACCTTGAAGTAGAGGTTATAATCTTCTTTACTCTTGGTAAAGCCCAAGCTCGTCCGAAAGCTATCTATCCTGCCATACCAAGCTCTAGGAGCTTGCTTCAATCCGTACAGAGCCTTCTTCAACTTGCGGACATGAGACTTCCTGTCTTCAACTTCAAATCCTTGAGGTTGCTCTATATACACTTCTTCTTCTATGACACCATTTAGGAAAGTTGTCTTTACGTCCATCTGGTGTAATTTCCACTTCATCTTAGCTGCAAGGGATATGATGGTTCTGATCGAAGTGTATCTGGATATAGGAGTGAATGTCTCTTCATAGTCAATTCCTTCCTTTTGAGAAAATCCACAAGCGACAAGTCTTGTTTTATACTTCTCAATACTTCCATCAACAACATGTTTTATTTTGAAGAGCCATTTGGAAGATACCACATCCTTACTCTTCGGTCTGGGAACTATTTCCCATACATCATTCTTTATTATGGATTGGTATTCCTCTGTCATGGCATCTGCCCATTCTTTCTTTTGAATGGATTCTTCAAAGCAAATAGGCTGCTTTTCTAGGAGATCACACATCAAAGCCATATAACTAGAGAATGGCTTAGGTCTCTTCACCTGTATCGTGGTTCCTTCGGGAACACCATACTTCTCTCCATCTTGAATAAGCTCTCTAGCCCAAGATGGCTTTATCTTATGGGAGATCATCATCTGAGGAGGTTCTTGAAATTCTACTATGTCATGATCTTCTAGAATTTTCTCATCAGTGGAAGTTACAACTTCCCTCACTGGTTCTACAGCTCTGGGAACTACAGGTTCTTCTTCATATACTTCTTCAAGCTAGCATATTATCAATTTCTTGAGCGCTACATCTTCATCAAAAGTCACATCCCTGCTGATCTCAATGTGATGGTGACCTGGTACATAAATCCTGAAGGCCTTGGAGACCTCACAGTATCCCACAAATATTCCCTTCTTTCCCTAGGGTTCCATCTTGTTTCTCTTCTCTTTTTGAATATGTATAAATACTGGGTAGCGAAATATTTTGAGATGGCTTACCTCTAGATTCTTTCTGGTGAACATCTCTTCCGGGGTCTTGAACCCAAGTGCACTATGGGACAATCGGTTTTTCACATATAAGGCTGTCATTGTTGCTTCTTCCCATAAGCACATCGGAAGATATTGATCGTGGATCATGGTCTTCACTGCTTCCATTATCATTTTGTTCTTTCTTTCTGCTACACCGTTTTGTTGAGGATTGTAGGGAGTGGTGAGATCCCTCTTGATCCCAACAATTTTTTAGAAGTTCAAAAACTCTTTTGAGGTGTATTCTTTTCCATTATCTGACCTGAGTATCTTGATCTTTCTTTCAGAAATATTCTCTATCAAGGCTTTGAATTCCTTGAATTTACTGAACACTTCATCTTTTGATTTCAAAAAGTACACCCAGGTCTTACGAGAATAATCATCAATAAAAGATACATAGTATACATACCCACTGATGGAGGATGATGGCATTGGGCCACACACATCTGAATGAATGAGTTCTAGGACTCCTTTTGCTTTGTTGTCTCTCTTCGGAAAAGGGTTCTTGATGTTCTTCCCTTGTGCACATCCATTGCACACGCCTTCATGGTCAACCTTGAGTTCTGGTAGACCTATGACTACTTTGCATACGTATGGTAGCACCTTGTAGTTGATGTGGGCTAATATTCTATGCCAAATTTCACTTCGATTCTCAATGGCATGGGTCATCGCAGCTTCTGAGTGACCCTTTAGCTTATACAAGCCACCTTCTTATTTTCCAATGATGATTGCTTCTTTTATGGTTTCTCCTTTAGCCCACATAAGAACTTCTCCATCTATAAAGGAAAATCTGAAGCCTTTCTTTTCTAAAGTTGATATGGAGAGTAGGTTCTTTGTCAAACCTGGTACATAAAGTACTCCCTTCATCTTCATTGAATTCCCTGAATTAAGTTTGTAGTTTGATTCTTCCACTCCCTTGATGGGATATTGATAATCATCTCCAAGTGTCACTTTCTGAGAAAACTTATATTCTGAAATGTAAGAGAGAATATCTCTTTGTCCTGTCATGTGCTTGGAGGCACCACTATCAATGAGCCAAGTGTCCTCTCCAGGTGTTACCGATCCTGAGAGGGACGAGATTAAGACATAGTTTTTAATTTGTTCACTTAACATCTTTGCGGGTGGCTCTACATCTTCAGCTGCATGGGCATGGTGCCTCTTATTTTTCCTCTTGTATTCTTCTCATTTTGTTGGAAAATATCTCACAATATGTCCTATCTTGTCACAATGATAGCATTGGACAGATGAGTAATCTCTTTTCTTTTGTTGTCCTTTCTTCTGGAATCTCTTTGGATGAGATTCTTTATGACTGAATTTGTTTTGGGGGTGAGACTCTTTATGAGTTTCTTTCTAGAAGTAAGATTTATTTCTTCCTCCTTTGGTGTGAGTAGCTAGGGCTTGATATTCATCTCTTTCTAGTAAAGTCTCTCATTTAGCTACTCTTGTTTCTTCTTGAATGCATTCTTCACATAGACCGTCAAAATTTAGTTTCTTTTTTCTGGCACAAATCGTTTCGATGAATGCATCCCAAGGTGTTGTGAGCCCATTTAGGGACGTCATTATAAATTCGTCTTCATCTATAGTATCTTTGATTTCTTCTAGTTGTTCCTTGAATTGAGATATTCTGGAGAAATATTCTTGGATTGATTCTCCTTTCTGCATCCTTGTATTCTTGAGCTGAGTTCTTAGATTCATCTTCCAGTTTATGTTATTTCCTTCATATATTCTACTTAGGGCATCAAACATTTCTTTCAGAGTCTTGTTTGATGACACATAAGGGATCAAGTGATCTTTGATTGAATCTGCACTGATTCTTTTGGCCCTGATCGTGTCCTTTTGATGCTTTTCTTTGTCTGCAACATCATCGAGTTTCGTCACTTATTCTTTGAAGAATCTTGCTAGGTCATTCTCTTCAAGAATGAGACCAATCCTATACTTCTAGGCACGGAAGTTTTCCACACCTTCCAGCTTGTCAACAAGCTTAGTGCTTGAAGACATCTTTTACCTGGAGCTAGGAAAATGTCCAAAAATGAAAATGCTCAAAATCAAATTTTGAACTTACCGGGAGGTGCGCTTAGTTGAGGCGAGTAGCCTGGTGTGTTTGGATCTGAGAAAAAACAACTTTTACACCTCCAAAATTGATCTGTGGATTTATGGACTAGTGCTTCTGGTTTTCTGGTACCTCTAGTACTTTGGTACTTCTGGTACTTTGGTTTTCTGGTACTTTTGGTACTTTTTGAAACTAGGGTTTCACTTTCTAGGAGATCTAGCCACTGAAAATTTGCGTTGAGGATGCCAAAGTGATCCTTGAGGAAGGGCGTACTTTTCTAGATGGTTTTAGGGCTGAAATACTTCATCAACAAAAATCCCTAATTTGCATGTACGACAACAATGACATTTTTCACTTTATCTTGTGAAAGATGCTCTCTTCAGCTTAGCTCTGATACCATGTTAAGGTTTAAGCTATTATTAAAGTTCTTTGAATTTGATTAGATAACAATATCACAAGATGGGATCACTGAGAAATGCACAATCACAAGAGACACACCATTTATCCTAGGAAACCCTCATGGGGGAGAAAACCCAACAAAACTTCCCTATTATAGATAGCTAATACAATGCCAAGAGATAACTCAAGAAAATACAGAAAGTACTCTCCCAAGAATGTGCCTCTCTCTCTCTCTCTCTCTTCTCCAACTGCAGCTCTGAAAATTGTCTCTCAAATGAACAAGTGAGTGTGTGTCTAAATGAGGCGCTAGCCTCCTTATTTATACAATTCTGGCACACGTGGAAGTGTCTCTTCACTGGTAGGGCCAACTTCTTCTTCTGGGTGGTTATAACCACCTTTAATATATTCTGGGGCCTCTTTAATATATTCTGGGGCCGACTTCTTATTTTGCCTATTACAATTACACTTTAACCAATCTGCAAAAGGGGATTTGGTCTTTTACAATAGCTGACATGATCAATCCGCAATAGGGGATTGATCCAATGAATAATACCACAATAATAATTATAATACACTTTGCAGTTACATTATTTCAACAACTTTACCAGCAAGATCCGGACTTCACCACCACAAATCATCTATTGGGTACAGGTGCCACTGCCACTATTTTCACATTCAGGACAGTCTCTTATGCCACCTAGGCCATCTCTATGTTCCTACAAGCGATCATGAAAAGATGATTTGGGAAGCCCACTACAGTCGGGTGGCAAGACATTTTAGCGTAGAGAAAACTATGGTTGTTCTTCAAAAACAATTCTATTGGCCAAAACCTCGATAGGACGTCAGAAAGTATACCATATCTTACAATGTGTGCACCATTGCTAAGCCATCCATCAAGAAGCAAGGCTTATACACCCCTATTCCTATTCCCGAGAAGCCGTGGGAATCCATCTCCATGGATTACATGTCTAGTTTGTCATCCACCAAGCACGGAAATGACTGTGTGTTTGTGGTCATTGATCGGTTTTTGAAGATGGCCATCCTTACAACCTGTAAGAAGAATGCCACAGTAGTAGATACTACCAATATATTATTCGAATGAGTTTGGGTCCATTTTTGGATACCACATACCATCATCTTCGACTGATACAATAGGTTTCTCAGCACCTTTTGGTCGAGTCTCTGGTCTCTGTTGGACACCAAGGTGACAAAATCCATTGCTTTCCACCCGCAAACCGATGGCCAAACTGAGGTCATCAATTGGATGATTGTGCACATCTTGTGCATGTACAATTCTAAGCATCCCCATACATGGGACAAGAGTCTCCCATATGTCCAACACAGTTACAACATGGCTCTCCATAGTTCCACCGGCCATAGCCCATTTTAGGTGGGTCTGGGATTCAACCCTTGGGACCCATTGATGTTGCACTTCCTCTCGCCATCGCACAGACAGACTCTTCCCCTGATCAGTCTGTGATCGAAAAAGACACCAGATTCACTGAGCGGATTCAACACATCCGCCAACAGGCCCAGGAGATTTTGCAGAAATCCAATGCTAAGTACAAGCAACACCATGATAAACACATGGTACCACACTAGTTTCAGGTTGGAGACAAAGTCTAGTTACATTTGCAGAAGGAGCATCTCACTGGGATCCATCGGAAGCTTCAACCACTTCGTTATGGGCTTTACACTATCACTAAGGTTGTGGGTAGCAATGATTTTGAGCTCAACACTCCACCCTTCCTTGGTCTGCATCCAGTATTCAATGTGGACCTCCTTCGACCATATTTCCACCGTTATTGGACACCTTTGAGATCGTCAAATGACTGAAACCAACATAGCTCAACCCTGACTACATGGAACAAGAATCCACTGATCAGATAGTGGACACACAGGTCAAGGGCACTCGCCATCAACAGATCCAACTTTATCGGGTTGTCACGACATGACAACTCCTACACCAAGGCAAGTGGATCATTCGGGGCCAAATACAGTAGAAGTTTCCTCACCTGATGGGGGAACTCAACGCAATGGATACCATTTCTTCCTAAGTGGGGAGGATTGATCCAGGTGGATATTGGTGGCCACCCACCTATTCCAACTCACTCCTCGTGTTCGTTTTTTATTCAACACGTCTTTTTGTACTGGTTTATAATTGTGAGTTCTACACTTCTTGAGTTGTATGAGGCCTCACACATTATCTAGGTGGATACGGGTGGCCTCTCTCCTAATCCTCTTGTCTTATTTTGTATGTTTTCATGTCAACACATCTTGTTGTACTTCTAGGGCTGTTTTGGGGCCCTAAACGTTGTTTTTTTTTAGCCTCCACAATCATACTGTAGACTAAGTTAGAGTCTGATGGTGGAATGTGTAGTTCTCTGAAATACCTTTCCAAAGGGATATCATGCACCTAAAACAAAGGTCGTATGCAAAATTTATAACGCTAGGAAGTTGAGGTACCAAATTACACCAACTTACCCATAGGGCCCACATGACTTTTTGCGTTTCACCTTCTAGGGTTAGGTTTTTGGATGTCTAGGGATTTGACATTCATTAGTAATATGGAAAGGGCCTATGGAGCCTCATTGTAATCCATTCTTCTCAGACGGATGTGTGTAGCAGTTGCATCTCTTCTCAAAGATAGCTACCACCATTCAAGCAAGTTCAAGTTCTGCAATTTTACAGTTTCATCCAATTTCATTATTTAATAGAAGATATTGTTCACTGGATATTTGTGTTATTCTTCCTATCTTTGTGTTTATTGTCTTCAGTATGTTAATCAGTTCGTTCCGCTCCTAAATATAGATCAACCAAATTCAACATAAGTTTCCTCACTTAATGAGGGAAATCACTGCAATGGAGACCACTACTTCCTAAGGGGGAGAGGATTGATCCAGGGGGATATTGGTGGCCAACCACCTGTTCCAACTAGTTCCTCTTGGCAGTTTTAGTTCAACACGTTCTTCTGTAATTCTTTCTAATTGTGGGTTATACACTTTCATGCATGTATAAATCCCTATACAACTTCTAGGTGGATATTGGTGTCCACCCACCTAATCCAACTGGATTATTTTGGATAATGTCATGTCAGTACATATTTATGTACTTCCGGGGCCATTTTGGGGCCCTAAACAATGTTTTTTTGGCTTGCCGCACTCAAACTGCAGAGTGGCTCACAATTTGAAAACATAACATGTATTTCTATAAAATACCTTTCCAATGGGTTATCACACGCCTAAAACATAGGTCGTATGCAAAAGTTACAACCTCGGGAAGTTGAGGTACCAACTTACCCATTGGGGTCCACATAACTTTTGGTGTTTCATCTCCTAGGGTTAGGTTTTTGGATGTCTAGGGTTTTGGCATTCATGCGTAATGTTAAAAAGGTATCTGGAGCATCATTGTAATCATTCTACTCAGATGGATGCACATAGAAGCCACATCTCTCCTGAAAGATAACTACCACCATTCGAGCAATTATTTTTAGTTCTGCAATTTTATAGTTTCATCCTATTTTATTTAATCAAATGTATATTTGTTGTTGTTCTCCATATCTCCATTTTATTGTATTCAGTTTGTTATTCATTTTGTTCCGCTCATAAATCCGGATCATCTGGGTACTTGAATGATGTCCATGATTCTTGATAAGGAAACAATAAGATTCTAGAAATGGATTGAAGGAGATGGGAGATTATGTTCTAACCAAATATTTGGACTTTTGTGGTTGTTAATATTTCCATCTAAAGCACTTGTAAATTGGTCTAGAACCTGTTTAAATCACTCAACCATGATAGTAGAGGAGCCACCCATGAGAATGGTATCATCCACGAATTGAGAGTGGTTCATTATTTTGACCCCCATAACTAATTTGATTCAAGGAATATTTTCGAACATCCTTTTTCCCTCAAATTTTCTACTTAGAGATTCGACCATAATAATGTATATAAGAGGGAAAAGAGAACAACCTTGCTACATCCATCAACTACCTCTAAAGAAAAAAATGGGTCTCCCATTTATTGAAGGGGTGATCAATGGATTTCTAATGCAAGAGGAAACCCAATGAATAAAAGAAGGACAAAAGTCGAATTTGAATAAGACATCAAATAGAAAGGAGTTCCTTACCCTATTAAAAGTGTTGGCCATGTTTATTTTGATAATCATTTCTTTTTCTTTATTCTCTCGGATTGAGTGTATAGCTTCCCATGCAATAAATGTGTTTTCCACTCTCTGATGCCTTTGTGTGAATTCTCATTGATTGTTCGAGATTATTTTGAAGAGGAACTTTTCTAACCTATTGGTCATGATATTTGTTAGGATCTTATAGGAGGATTTTTATAGACATATTGGGCGAAACCTAGAAAAGGAAAAGGAGTTAGCTTCTTTTGGAATGAGATCAAGGAATGATAATTTGTATTGCCACCAAGTTTATAAGATTTTTGAACAAATTGCAACATCCTCTTTAGGTCAATTTTAATGATATTCCAACAAGCTTTATAGAAATGGATAGTGAATCCATCAAGGCATGGGATTTTTTAGGAGTGAGACTCTATATTGCATTAGTGTTTTTGGTTTAATCAATTATTTTCATGAACTCAACATTCTCTTCATGGGTGATGACTAAGGGGATATGCTTCAACATTGAATTAATGATGTTTGGATTGCACTCTCCTAATCCGTGTGCAAGTATTCAAAGTGAGACTTGGCCACCTCTTTTAGTTCCACAAAGTTGCTTACTTTTGTTACATCCTCTAGATATATTTATTTAACACAGTTTTTAAGCATCCCAACTTTAGCTTCTCTATGGAAAAATAAAGTATTTATGTCCCTAGATTATAACCATAGACTACATGACTTGAGATGTCACATTTCCCCTTTAGATTTGACGAACTTGTGGAGATTTTGGAAAATCATGTACTTTTTTCCTTTTGGTGCCCGTTGCTGATAACTTCCTCCTCCATTCTTTCCTGTAGAGTTTGCAACTAGATTTTGAGGTCCACTTTTTCAATTTATAGAGGAGCGTACACATGCTTTGCCCACTCTTTGAGGGCTATTTTGAAAACTTTCAATTTTTTCTCCAAAATGTAGATTGGAGATCGTATGACCCACTTTTTCCATTTAGATATGATCATTTATGCAAGCTTTGGATCTTGGAGCTAGAGAGGGTTGAACATGAATTTAAGAAGCCCAAATTTGGGGGATTTCAAAATCTGCAGAGTGATCGAGTTGTGATCAAAAGATTCCCAGGTTATGATTTTGGATTAAATGATGTTGTCATGCAAAAGGAATTCACTATGCATAATAAATCGATCCATTCTTGCTACAACATGACCAGGACCAAGTCTCTTATTTGACTCGGTGAAATTTCCTTTTGGTTTTATATCCACCATGTCCCATTCTACTATGAGATCCTTCATTCTTTTTTGGAATGGATCGACTATAATCCCCCCTATTTTATCTTTGTTGTTTAAATTTACATTGATAACCCCTACAATAATGTTGCTTTCAAAGTATTCAAAATATGTTAAGGCTTAAACAAAGGGCCAATGGTCTTATTTCTCTTTATAGGCTACCAACATATACATGTTCAAGTAATTAAGTCACTTTTCTGATTGTTGATGGATGAAACTTTTCAATAACCAATGTTGTGTTTGATATGAGAATTCCAAGAGGAGAAGGGGGTTATTCCATAATCAACAAAGTCATTCAGAAGAACCTCTCGAGCTGAAAATTATACCTTCACATCTTTTCCATTGAAACTTACTTGTTTTTAAGGCTTTTAAAGCATCTAACTTGTTATATTTGAGGAGGATAGTAGGTTTTTCCAATATTATTATATCTTTCAATATTTCTAATTTGTATTAACTACCCAGACCTAAGCAATTTCAGGAGGCTATATTCATTATTTCACAGAAGGTTTTTGGCTTTCGCCTTGTAATGGAAGATTGACTTTGGTATTTTTACAGTTTCTTGATCCAGCTCCTAAAAACTTTTCTATAGTTTATTGAATACCTAGGAGTTTTTCCTTATTGTATATCTCTTCTCTTTTTTCCTTGGAAAGCTTCTTGTCATCTTTCTTCAACAATTTTTATTCCATTTCATCATCCTCATTGTCCTCCTATTCTAGTTATTGATGATCTTTTTTCCCGATTAAAATTCCTAATGGGTACAATTCCTTTTCTTGAATGTTATTGATTTCCCCAATCAATCCGATAAAATTTCCTCATTAGCCAAGGGAGACAAAGATTCCTAGATTCTAGGAAAAGTAGGCACACTGGAAGGAAATGATGAGGTAGGGGCAATGATTGAGCTAACTAACATGTGGAAATCACCTCAAGCACCTTGAGTCCATATTATTCCTTCTCATGATCAAGGAAGGACTATGCCTGGGCTCATTTACCACAAGTGCACCTTTATGATAAATGTATCCTATATCCCTTGGTCTATAGCCCAATCTAGGAGAAGCTTCGTCTGATGCTGAAACATCAACACTCCCTCTTAGCTAGGGAGGTATACTTCCATCATGTCTTCATCTAGTAGTCGATTGACTACTCTGTAATCAACAAGTAGCACACAACTATTGTCTAGTGACACACAATCACTGCTAGTGCTACACAACCACTGTAGTATCACACACCTACTATCCAAAGACACACAGTCTCTGCCAATGGTACACAAACACTATAGTAGAAAAAGGTCTGTCACACATGGCATTCCCATGTTGACTTCTAGAGGCTACTCCCTCTACAAACACTAGGGTCAAGTCCCCATAGTGTGAGACGTCAAGGTCAACTCCCTTGATGTGTCCTCATGTGTTTCCATAAGGGACGTGTGATCATGTGCTCTCCACAAGGGACATTGTGATATAATACCAAACACAGTTATCCCTCTCGGAAAAGTGTCCTCACAGATCAACTCAACTCAGTCATAGAGGAGAAGGATCTAGACTTCTAGAAGCTACTCCCTCTAGAAACACTAGGGTCAACTCCCCACAGTGTGTGACATCAAGGTCAACTCCATTGACGTGTCCCCATGTGCTCTCCACAAGGGATGTGTCCTCCTGCTATTCCCACAAGCAACATTTGGATATAATCCCAAACCCACTTACCCCTCTTGGAAAAGTGTCCTCATATATCAACTCAACTCAGTCACAAAGGAGTACAATCTAGAGAATGGTTGAGGAAGCTAAAAACATTAACACTCTCTCTCAGCGAGGGAGGCATTCTCTACCATGCCATGTCTATCACGGAAGTACTCGAACTTCATCCTGGTAAGGGGTTTAGTAAGAAAATCAACAACCTTCTGATCTATAGGAAGGTACTACACCAATACTTCCTTCCTCTGCACCATGTCTCGAATGTAATGGTACTTGATCTCAATGTGTTTTGATTTTTCATGAAACACTGGATTCTATGAGATACTCACACAAATTTGGTTATCACAATGAATAACGGTGGAATCCAGCACATGTCCAAAATAAATCTATAAGGATCTTGTGAAGCCACACTGCTTCGTGGACTGCCACACTCAATGCAATGTACTCTAATTCTGTGGTGCTCAAAGACACATAATTTTGTTTCTTGTTACACCGGGAAACCATGGCATATCCCAAAGTGAAGAAACACCTGTAGGTTCTCTTCTTGTCCACTGCGCTCCTTGCTCAATCAGATTCAGTATATCCCTTCAATCTCGTGTTAATACTAGAAGTATATCTTAGACCATGTCCAACTGTGCCTTGTAGGTATCTCAACATGCTTCGCAACAATCTAGTGTGTGTGTCTCAACTGACTCATAAACTAGATAAATGCACTCACTGCATAGAAACTATCTAGTTTGGTGTTAACCAGATACATCAATCATCCAATCAACTATCTGTACAGGGTCAGATCAATCTCTTATGAATCAGAAGAATACACACTTAGTTTCTTCATATTCGTCACTATTGGTGTAGCCATGGGCTTACAATTCAACAACCCGAACTTCTTCAATATCTCAACTGTGTACTTCCCTTGACTCAAGAAGATCTCATCATCTCTCTTGCCACACCTCTATTCCCAATAACTAGTGCATCATACCAAGGTCCTTCATCTCAAAATCATATGCCAAGGAATACTTTCATTCAACAATAAGGCTCTCTGTACCGATGAGGAATAAATCATCAACATAGAGGAGGAAAATCAGGGACTCAACATTAACATTAATGTAGTACAGGTTGGGATCAACAACACTTTTTTCTGAAGCCCAAACTCATCAGGTGTCCATCAATCCTCGCATACCAAGCTTGAGGTGCCTTGTTGAGTCCATACATGGCCTTCTTAAACCTGCACACATGAGACTCCTTCTCATGTATCATGAAACCATCTAGTTTCTCAATGTATACTTCTTCCTCAATCTCTCCATTGAGAAAGGATGTCTTCACATCCATATGATGTAGTCTCCAACTCATGGATATTGCAAGGGAAATAATCATCTAGATAGAAGTGTATCGAGCAACAAGAGAAAATGTCTCCTCATAATCTATTCCCTCCACCTAAGAGAATCCTCTAGCAACAAATTATATCATTTTATTCTTCTTGATGCTCCTGTTAGTTATGTGTTTGATCTTATAGATCCACTTGGAAGTCACTACATACTTCCTCTCAGGTCTCAGAAAAAATTCCCACAAATCATTCTTCATGATGGAGTGATAATCCTCCATCATGACATCTCTCCATACTGGTTGACTAGATGCCTCCTCATAATAAGAAGGCTCATAATCATTGATGTGGCTCATATCTGCGAAATAGAATGAATATATCTGAGGTCTCTTTCTCTCTCGGAAGGTACCACAAGGAGCTGCATGTCTTTCTACCTCCTACAGAGTCTGACGATCCCATGTAGGTCTCTTCTGACCTACTGCAATATCTTTGGGAACATCAACTGGAGCTACGATATCAACATGATCAATTGGATCAATAGGCTCAAATGTATCCCTCTGAACTATTGGAGGGTGAGGGGGAGAAGGAACCATCTCTTCATGTCTTTCACTATCAATCTTCATGTGAGATCCTCTATATCTCCTAAAGGCTACCTCCTCCTTAAAGGTAACATCTATTCTCACCTCAATATGTCTCTGACCAGATATGTAGATGTAGTATGCCTTCGAAGACTCATTGTACCCCACAAATGTACCATTTCTTCCTGAAGGGTATAGTTTGGTACTTCTCTCCTTGGTTACATGAATGTATATTGGAAACCCAAATATACTGAAGTGTCCAACCTCAGGCTTCACTTGTGGAACACATGTCTAATATATATCGAGTTCCTTCATGGAACTAATGCCTTCTCTAGGACACATCGAGGTTCCCTCATGGAGCCAATGTCCCCCAAGGAATATTGAGGTTTCCTCGTGAAACAAATGTCTTGGTACTTCATATAACCTTCTGAGGCACGTCAGGATGAAGTCTACATTCCCCTCTACTAGTCCACACAGGACCCTCTGGGGAGAATGTCTCGTGATGATACCTCAAACATCTCTAGGTTCATAAGATTTTAGTCAATTTCCATAGATCTCACATAGAGTGCATCAAGCAACCAAATAATTTAGGTGAACTTATATAGCAACCAGTGAAAAAAAATGGGAGCAATTCCATTGTCTCTATCTCTCTCTATGCCTTTTCAATAGTCTATACAATCTCATGAGAAGCAATTGACAAGTGCTTCTCCCTCATAGAGCCACAAAGGCACTACGCAACAACTGTAATTTCTCTCATTCTCAAAGTGTCATTGCTTCACTTTGGGTCACAACCATTAGACAACATTAAACATTCACCGCATGTTGATATTTCTCTCCAACATATTTTTCTTTGCATCTTTTTAATCATTCAATGATCTCTTCCCAAAATTTCTATTTAGATGGGATTATTGATTGGTAGATAGAATCATTGCAAGACAATTTTCAACAAAGACCTTCTTCCCCTTATCTACACA
Organism: Picea engelmannii; assembly: GCA_009831015.1. Lineage (NCBI taxonomy): Eukaryota > Viridiplantae > Streptophyta > Pinopsida > Pinales > Pinaceae > Picea > Picea engelmannii. The sequence goes on from ML801013.1 coordinate 137,739, forward strand.
CTCCTTGAGAGCGAGGTCCTCAATAATTTAGAGCAACATATGGGCCATGAGGGTAGCTCAAGATCGCATTAAGAACACATACTACATGGAAGACCGGAGAAGAAAATTTTTGAGTTGTTTCTTGGTGCTTCCTTCGGGATTGATAGTATGAAAGGACTCTGAATTAGAAGACCCAACAAATCTTTCATAAGTTTATCTCATATACTTGAGCTCACCTTCATCTCCCTTAGTCATAGTTGGAAAAACTCATGCCCCAACAGATATGGATTGTATCACCTTCAATACTGCTCGACCATTCTCTATAACATTGCATTTTATATTTCAAAACCCACCTTGTGTCCATTGCAATACATGGTCCACTCAGGGACCAAGAACAAAGAGCCATCATGGGTGCTCTCTTTTTCACACTCCATAATTGGAGTGGTTTCATGGTTGAACATTCCCCCCCCTTCCATACCTTATCGACAACCAATACAACTTCAGCTCCTCCCAATTTGGAAACTGTTAGCGAATGAATTTTCATTGTCAAAAGTCATATGAACGATATAAACGAGGAATTTTTTGGGAGGAACAACAGTCATGTGGCCCTTTTTCCATCCTTGGTTGAACATGTTGGTGGCCTGCTAAACCTTATCGACGCCCAATTCCGTTTGAGCTCATCCTCCAAATGACGACTAATATGTGAGGAGTCGAATTTTCAGTCACAACTGCAATGTGACGAATTGAATTTTGAGGGAGAAAAACAGTCCTATGGAATTTTTTCTCAAAGATATCCAACAACAAACATCCTTCTCACATTCCACAGATGTTGTCTGATCTATGATCTCCATTGCATTCTATTGAAGGAATATACCTCTGTGTAACAAAACGTAAGCTGGCTTTCTCATTTTCCTGGGCTGTCCTGTGAGGGAGTCAAGCCTAGTCCCGCTCTGATACCATGTTGATTTTTCATATGAGATGATATTGTATATTCAATAGATACATGATCGATGTATTATTTTAATGATGAGTGTTCCATATATAGAGAACATATGGTGACCATCCATGAAGGGATGTGTCTCTTGGATAATAAATAACTATTTCTTATTATTATTGTAAGTTTTAAACCTGTGAAGTAAAGCAATGCATACATAATCATAAGCAAAACACAAATCAATCAATGGCTCATACACACGGTACACAGAGATTTACATTGGAAACCCTTAACCGAGAGAGAACCATCCTTCCTTGGTGCCGCACCTTTCAACTCTTCATTATATTAATTTCACCATTCAAAATACAATATATAGAATATTTTAGGTATTTCGTAGCTACCAAAACCATAATCCCTTAATCTGGGATTGATTTATAAAACCGCTAAAAATAGCAAAATCCACTAAAATAGAAAAAACCGCCGAAAAATAGATTTGGGGCACTGCCCCGAACGCTGTGTGTAACCAAGAGGGAAAACCTGCCCCCCCTGGGAACCCCCCGGGAAAGTGCCTGACACACACAACACAAAGAGTTAAGGAAGTTGGGATCATCATATGCAATTGTCGAATATGATGCACCCACACACACACATGCAAAGAATATAACACATACCCAACAATTATTACTTATTATATATTATTTAATAATCAATAATTATATTATTAATTATTAATCTAGGAGAATGTCTTCCCTATGTTGTCCAAACATCAACACTTCCTGGGATAAAATTTCCTACTTGTTGGCTTGAGAGGCTGTGCTTCCTCCCTTTGGGTGGTCTAGTGAATTTTGAGCTAGATCTGAGTGATAAACAAGAAGAGTCTCAACCTTCAAGAGACTACATGATAACTTGCTTGGATCTAGAGGGGTCAAAGGACTTGAAGTAGAGGGAGATTATTTAGGAATCGATGAAGAGGTTGGATGCTTGGTATTCATATTTTCTTTATAGTTTACCATTGTTCTATTTTTATCCAAAGTTGGTTGAGATGTCTGAATGTTCTTTTCATAATCTTTCACAAAATTCCCATATTCACAACATATATTACATTTGAAGGGAAGATACTCTAGGCTAGAGGATGAACATGCTTCCAATTGTCCAAAGGTTCAAGGATTGCTTCCGGGAGTCCCTTTTCAATATCCACCTCCACACAAATCCTCTTGCATGCAAACATGTCGTCCTTGGGTTTATGTATACCTATGTATATACCTAGAGTGTCTTTGATACTATGCATAGTGTCTTCATTCTAGTAGTGCATGGATAAATGCATAAGTCAAATCCAATCCAAAATAATTGAGGGAACATCATGCTTAGGGTTGAAATATGGGGTCTAACGATTTAGGTTCATTCTTCTGGTATTGAAGAAATAAGGATAGTTTCAGAAAATGAGATCCCTATCTTCCATAAAAGTGATTGGTGAACTTACCATTGGTCATAAATTGATTTTTTCTTTGAACCTAGTTAGCTATAAATATGGGAAATGTATAGATTCCAATGAACTAACCTATCAAACCATGATTGGCCTAATCCAGAGCCATATGTCGTGAGGAAGAGTTAGGAAGTAGAAATTCATGGATTTTTGCAAGATTCTTCACAAACCATAAGGGTAGAGATTTTGGAGCCTTTCCTAATCTAGTGACTAAAATGAGGTAGGCAAGAACATCAAGGTGTAGAGGGGGAGGGGGGGGAACCCCCTCCAAAATCAACATCCATAGATGAAGCTAAACCCTATCACACTAATAACAACAAGAAGAGGGTGCACACCATTTTTTTTTAATAACAAAGTTTTAATGTGGGAGGGTGATGGACATTTTATGACAATTCTCTTAGATGAATAATCTTAGATGCATAAATTGAAATCTGAGTGAATTTATGACAATTCTCTTTTATGCATGAATTCACATCCTTAAATACCACAAAAATATTTTGAACCAAATAATGTATTGATTTTATGAACAACAATGTCATTCAAGGGATTCTATGTTTATCTATCCTTGAGATGATTGAAAGTGGCCAATGTTTTTCAAAAAAATAAATCTGGGTAGTCTCAACAGATTCTACATTTATGCAGATTCCTAGGCAGATTAAAAGTAGTCAATAATTTTGTAAGATGTGAATTTGTTTGTCTCAAATGAAATGGCATGAGGGGTTCAATTCAAAATCAATGACCAAAGTAGGAAAAGTTACAAAACCCACAATTTAATCAAAATCTTAAAAATATTTAATTAGTGAGAAAATAACGTTGGTAGTGGCCAGTTCATGGAAAAAATATAGGGGAGAATAAAAACATTGCAATGATACTAATTCCTGAGAGAAACACATTCATTGTTCGTGAAATGTTAGTGTTATATTTTTCCATCTGTGAATATAAGTCAATCAAGAGAAAGTGCATTGCATAGGTATCGATAAGATATTTTATTGAAGGAACATGATAAGTTTTTGTCAGGTGATGGACATTTTAGTTTTAATATAATGTTTTGTATTCAAATGAGAAGGATAGGATGGGAAAGAGTAATGGAAGAAAATCCTAGTTAACATAACATAAGATGAAATATAACATTTTGTGTTCAAATGTTGGAAAGCATTCAAAACTATTTATGGATCTTTAATCTACACCATGTTTACCATCCAAAATATAACTATGTTTCCATTTTCCTTTTGGAATATCTTTATTTTTGGTCACTTTCATTTCATTTGGTACACATTCTATTTCATGTTTTTTTTGGTATCTTGAGGCACAAGTTGGCATCATCATTTGTGGTTCTAGATACAGTTTATGTCATGACATTTGTTTTGTTTACAAGCAAATACTTGGAGAAACTATATTTCTTCACTTCCCAGAATGGTAGCATCTCCTTAGTGGGAGATATAGTCATTGCAACAAGATATAGAGATCCATGTTTAAAATGTCAGAATATGAGAAATAGCGCAAAACTTGTGAAATTGAGAGCATCCACTTGTTGGTATATATAATCATTACATATAAATAGAGAGATTCATGTTTAAAATGACAGAACTTGAGAAATAACACAAAACTAATGAAATCAAGGAAGTTTTTATAGAATAATTACCCATTTGGGGGTGATCTAATTGTTCTTATTTGCTACTTGACAATAGAGTGGTTTTACAATCTATTCACATAATCTATATTTAATGTAAGGAGTGTCTTCTCTTTGAAGCTTTAGTCCAAGTTTGGTTTCTTGGGTAGGTGTACCTTAGGATCAAAACAAAAAAGGGAATTTGGATTGAAACTTGATTTAGAATGTAACCAAGCAAGAGGGAGAATCAAGATCCCTCTGTACCTAAAGATTTGAAGATAGGTTTTCACTCTGAATAATGGAGCTTTCATTATCTCCTACCCACCCAAACTTATTTCCCACAAACCCACCCTAGCCTAGATATTATTTCAACGAATATCAACAACTAATGGTCCTACTCTCGTTATTGGTACGAATCAGTCCACTTCTCTAATTATATTTGTGATTTGTTGACTATAGTGTGTTTTTTGGGGAAACCATTGCTTGGCTTATGAGTACATAAAAAATGAATATAAACCCTAAATATCATCATGATGAGTTCACACTTTCTTATCCTTTAGTTAGATATATTAATTAGTGGATTAAATGAAGAAGTGGGTGTGAACTACAAATCACAATCCATCCATTCAAATCGATCAACCAATGGATAAATTATGGAGACAGGTTTCTATGTGATTACACGAATTAGGAATTTCATCATGAATGAATTCAAATAATTCCTTACCAACCAATGTGGAAGCTCCAATAACTAAATAATAGAGGGTTGGTTTGAATAATTAGATGCTCATGGAAATGCACCAGATTAGAGGGGATGAGGGCAGGCAAGAGGTTAGTTTAGTCAAAATTAGTTAGGTATGACTAGCTGGAAAGAGATTTATTATTGACAATCCTCACTTGACTTTGCTTGGTTAAGGTGATTAGGCACTATTTATTAAGGAGGTCTTCTAAAGAGATACATGGTGGAAGAGACCTAGTTGAGAAGATACAAAAGACTTGGTATAACCTAGTTCTCTAAATACCTAATGGATATCTTTGAAAATCATGGCAAGCATAAAGTCTTAGCCCCAAATCATGGAAAGAATTACATGTTGGCATGATATGTGACTAGCTAGCTCTATCTCCCCAATAGTATATTTTTTAGCTTCATCTATTTCCCCTTCCTTTATCAGGATAGTAGTCCTATACATCACATATAGTAAAGGAACAACCCTCTTCTTTGACCTTGAAAACACCATCCTTTCCCAACATCGCATAGTGCCTTGAACGAACCTCTAAACCCACAAGCTTATCACTCAAATCAATAGTAACACCCAATGCCTTAACAAATTCCTCATTCCCATCGGCCAACAAGAGGATCTTATCACCCACATTTAGATTCTAACCCTAGACCCTCATAACAAAAGCATCATCCATAGAAATGCAGGAAATTGTGTCAACCCCTTTGGCCTTCAACTCATTGGCTTTCTCCATAAATATGAGGAGATGTTTCTAAGAGAAAGTGGGTGGGAAGGCACCAGGGATGACCATGAGAACCACTTTCTTCCCCTTTGTTAACTTTGATATTTTTATTGTTTGAATTTCATCCTCTTTTTCAAAATATGATAGAGTATCCTTTGATAGCTTATCTCCCACTACAATAGTTGTTATGATTGTGTATAAAATTGTTGATGAATGGATAAATGTTGGTTTGGAGGGTTTAGGGCCTAGAATCATAAATGAAGAAACCTTTAAAACCATTGAAGTATTCTTCAATGCAATAATACATAGGTGTAATAAGGGTTTAATAAAGGATTAACAAGTGGGCATAGAAGGAACCTTGCATGAAAATAATGCTATGTTATTTGTTGATCTATCATTGATGGAAGAATTTCCTAACTTCCCCTGCAAAATCTAAATCAACTATAACCTCAGAGTACGATTGATTTTCAGGGTTTAGGGTTCAAAAATCCCCTAAATTATAAATCATAACTTTATTATATAGAAATGATTAACTCTGTGTGTGTGTGTGTGTTATATTTAGCCTTGAGGGTTAGCTCAATTGTCCATGAGCTAGACATGAGATCTCTCCCTTGAATTTTGGGAGGTCATAGGTTTGACTCTCTTGATCCCCTCAGGGATAGGATCCGTAATCAAGGTAGATCTCCCTAGCTAAGTAATTTTCATATTATGACTAGAGATTACTTACCATCAATTCTTAGACCTTAAAATATATTGCCTCTAGTATTTCCAATCCTAGGGTGAAATTACTACATAGCTTATGTATTTTGAAGTCTCTAGTTTTGTGATTCTTCTACAACTCCTTGAAATGATTTTTCTTTACTAGTTAGTGAGTTTCTTAGTTTTAGGCCTTGAAAGGATGCAAGGAAAGATGACATTTAAATAGGATGCTTTTGGACTCACTACACTTGCATGCAGAGCATTTTGAAAAATGAGTATATAATTTTTTATTGGTTGCTTGTATTATGTTACTCTATCAAAGGATATCGTGTCACCCATTGGAACAACATTTGTGATTCATGCGTTTTTTTTTATTAAATAGATTCACAAACCCCATAGTCTTACATCAGGTTGAGAACATTTTTGGTTAAAATATTTTGGATTATACTCACAATCAAAACTTTTTGAAAAATAATGTAGTCCTAATTATTCCCAAGTAATTCTATTATTTCTAAATATTGATCTAGTTGAGTTGTGAAAAGTGGGAGTGTAGTTTTTTCCCTTTTTGAGTAGGAATTTTGGTTTTTATTTATAATGGATTGAAGTGGGTGTCTTTGTATTCAAAATAGTAATTCAGTTTTCCATGAGAATTTTCCTTTACAAAGATCCAAGAACTGGAGACTTGATACTCTTGAATTTCTCCATCCATGATCTTACATAAACTATTACATTCAAGTACTCGCATACATCAAAATTTGAACCAAAATCTAAGCCTTGAATTTGTTGAGAAGTGACTATTGACTTGAAATATAATCATATTTTTCCTTTTAATAGAACAAATTTTTTTTTATTAAAAGAGGGATACAACCAAACCATCCAATATTTTAATACAAAATTTATTAGGTACTATTGTCTTAAAGACTTCAAAATTTTAACAAAATTCCTCCATGTCTGCACTATTATATACATTTTAGAGCTAGAGTTGACTACTTGGCTTGTGTATTTCCATACAAACTAACCTAATAATAAAAATCTCTTGTGTAATATCATTTGATTCAAGGAATATTCGGTCCATACCCACTAGGGGTGTTCATCTTGCTACCAACCTTTGAGGAGAAGTTGGTTGAAGATTATTTCCTTGCTTGCACAGTGACTTGATAATCTATGTCTTCTTCCATGGCTACCATTTCATCCATTCCAAAGGAATAAATAGAGAGAACATGGGAGACTAACACTAAAAGGAAAAAACCCTCTAGCAGAGGTTTTTAGTGTTACAAAATTGGAAAAAACCTCCGCGAAAACATTCGTTTTTGGTAGCGAATTTTTTTGCGAAGATTATAACGAAACCTCATTATAACTAAAAAAAGCTGGGTGGGTGGAGGTTGTAGTGGATTTTTTTCTAGTTGGTGCACTTCATGGTCTATACGCACTGATGCATTCTCAAACATAAAGCATCGGTGCCTACATTACACTGAAAGCACCGAGCTAGTCCTAAAATATTGGGGCACTGGTGCATTTATACAAAATAACACACCGATGCTTTAATAAAAACAATGCACCGGTGGAATCCCAAACATCGATGCGTTCTATAACTTAAAGCATCGGTTCTTACAATTATAAGAAGTCATCGAGGTTGTACAAAAGAGATTGGGGCACTAGTGCTCTTATAAGTAATAACACACCTGTGCCTTAATAAGAATAAGGAACCAGACGAATCGATGATACCATCACCAGTGCGTTAAAAAACAAACCCTACCGATGCATGATATTCAAAACGCACCAAGGCGGAAGTGTGATACAAAAGCATCGGTGCGTTTATTAGTTGCACACACCGATAAAGGTTTTTTAATATTATAATTGTTGGTTAAATTAGTATTAAGATCGGTGTTGGTTCCTTGTATATCAACACATATCAACACCGGTGCAAATTTAATTACAACACTGGTGCATTTTATATTGAAACACACACATGTTGTTTATCATTAAACACACTAGTTGTCATTTTCTCTTTTTAGAAACACCAACCCGTGACAATGCACAATTATTGTTATTTTTTAATTCCATTATTCATAAAAAAAAAATTGACATATATCTTATAATAGTATTCATATAAATTAAATTTTTATTAGTGCATTTGGATATTATGTTTGGATTAATTTGTTATATCATCAGATTTCACATCTCTTCATTATAATATTTAATCATCCATATATTTAATCAACGATGTAACATTTCACAACAACATTGGACAACACAATAGAATAAAATAAACATATTTTATTATATATGAATAATAGGCTCTTTGTCATACAAAATTGATCGACACTTATTGGTAACCCTTTGTCTTTGAATTGGGACACTGTGTCCATTACATTAAACAAAATGTCTAATTTTCACAGACAATTATTTAAAAAAATAAAACAACTTGCATTGATACCCAAATTTATTGATCATCATTCTTCATTGGAATTGTTGTCAACACTCGAGCTATTCCATGACTTGGGTTATTTGGTGGAATGTTTTGTAGATTGTCTCGATTGTTTTCCTCTTCTTCAAATGATTCCATTTACAAAAATAAAAATAAAGTGTAATGAGTGTATCTACATTGGTGAGAATAATGAAAATTGAAATAAATAATATACATGAATGTAAATTGAAAAGCGACATACCATAGCAAGAATTGAGTCATGAATGATACACATGTTTTCAAAACAAAATCTCATGCCTTCTGTCAACAGTTCCTCTGTTGGCACGTTTCCATACTTTGTTTCCTGCAAGTTTTATACTCCATATTAAATCATAGATTTAATATAAAAGATATTTTTTGTTCCATTAATTATAAAATGAGAGAAGTAAAACAACATAATATACTTACAAGTTCCAAAATTAATTTTTGATATGCTAACATATACTGACAACCCTTACATAACCCAATGTCAATCAATTCTTGTGATGGCTCTTCTTTGTATGTTAGCTCTTGTTTGAATACATTCAAGGGTGGTTGTTGTAAAACAAATTAAAATATTAAAATATACAAAAATGAAATCTTAAGTTGATGTTATAAGGAAATAACAATTACTCACAAAATTTGTTATCAACCCTTTTCTTCCTTTTTGTCTTGTTTAATGTGTTGCATAGGTTCCATTTTGTTTTCTTTTCTGCAAGAAAATAATTGAAAATTGATATTTAATGATAAATTGTTTATTTATATGTACCTAATAGAAATTTTCAATGATTTCATACATTTGAAGCACATTGTTGTTGAGATGGCTCCTCCTGTGATGCAATTATGTCCATTTCTTTTACCATCTCATTGTACACTTTTTTGGACATTCCTACTAACATATTTTGGATATCAACTTGTTGATCCTTTAGGATTTTCATAATCTTCTTGAAAAAAGTAACATGACAATAAACTATTTTTATATTGATATGTGAAAAAAAAATATAAAAAAATTGATATTAATAAATAAATGGTTTGTAGTAATATATACATATTCTTGGAAATCATTTTTAGGAATACTACTTTTTGAATGATTATTTTTTGTTGTTGTATGTTTTTTTTATTGCAAGTCTGACGGGTCTCATTGACCATTGCTCTGGAAACACTTCTTGTAGTTTAGATATAACTTGGTTCTTAGAATCATTGGATTGATTTATGTATTGTAAGTGGAAAGTACATCTATACGTTTGTTCCACTATATCCCTCATAGTTTTGTAAAAAAAAATCCCCCTTTCATTAACCTCCATCACCACTCTAGATGAGCTTAATGACCAATTCATCATCATTTACATCTTCTATAATTTTTATTTTCTTAGGATGAAATTCCGTTCCTTCGTTGTTGGTCCCTGTAGAACATTAAACATATGTGAATTAATAGAGTGTTTGAAACATGTTATCTAATATTTTTAAGTATAATATTATTGAAAATTCAAAAAAGAACTCATATTGAATAGAATTTTTTCATTCGCCCAATTCTTCCTTTTGCAATTTTTCCATCAAGCTTTTACGCTCTTCTGCACTTAGATCACAAAGAATCTTATCGAGCTTCCTCATTTTATGGATCTGCAAGACACACACTAACCAATACATATTAATTAAACTTACATATAGTTCAAACATATTGATTTTGTATAGAATTTACACAAAGTGTCTTTTTAACATATTAATTTTGTATAGAATTTACAAAGAACTTGCCTTTTTTTCCTTTTTGGATGTGTTATCATTGTGTCGATCAATTTTTTTTGGTTTTTTTTTGTTTGCTAGTTTGTTTGTAACCTACGGGACTAGCCCGTGGCTAATAAATTGAGACTCGGGGGCATCTAAGCCGTTAAAATCACCTTGGGATCACACTTAACATGAGCCACACCAACCCTTAATATGGATGGATTTTTTGTCCCCGCAGGTTTCGAACCAGTGACTTTAACATCACAGAGTTCCTTAACAACACACTTCGTCACTAACTGTCCTACACCTTGGGGACGTCGATCATATTTTTTTTTACTTGAAATATTCTCACACATTTTTTGTCAATAAATATCCTGTACCATTCAATACATAAACTATTAAATACATTTTATAAATAAATCACATAATTTTCTGCAAAAAAACATTTATGATGCACTTTCATAATATAAAAGAACTAGTGTGTTCCATATATGAAACACATTGATATCAAAAATAGATTTTTTTTAAAACTATAAATTACAACAGTGTGATATGTATCGTTATCAACACCGCTCCAATAGAAAAATAAATGAAAATAAAAAATACCATAAACAAATAAAATTACACATCGATGAACATATATTTTTAATTATGTTGCAGCATTACCAGTGTGTTTTATCCGAAAGCGCACCGGTATGTTATATTCAATTAGCTGCATTGTTACTCGAAACAATTTTTGAAAAAATGTGACAGGGCCGAGAGGGTTTGGATCCAATGCATCACATATCAAACACCTTTTATATGGAAACATAAACCCATTAAATCTAAAATTCCTAAAATCAAAAGTTGTAATTATGAAGTGGTAGAGGGAGTTAAACCCTAAGGTGAAATTTTGCAATCACATAAGTAAGAAGAAGCAAGGATTTAAGGTAAGTATGATTTTTTTTTTTTTAATTTTAATTATATCTAAATAGATATACAAATTATAAAACAAATTATTATTAAAATCAACAGTAAAATTTAAAATTTTTACTATGCAGGGTTTTGAGTGAATCACAAAACCCTTCAAATTCTGATTTTTTGAATAATTTTGTTTCTCCAAAAGATTTTTTAATGAATCACCATATCCTTCAAATTCTGACCTTATGAATAAGTCTCATGTTCTAAAGTATTGATTTGTTGCTCCATAGTGCTCCCTATAGGTCTCTCTTGCAAATTCCCCCCTGTAAATTTTGGCAAAATAATAAAATATTAAATAACTTAATACCCAAGAAAGATTTTATGAAAATGGTTTTAAATGAATCACCATAACCTTCAAATTTTGATCTTCTGAATAATCTTGTTGTTCCAAAGTATTCTGCTGCTCCACAGTGCTCTCTGGTATGGCTCTCTTGAAAATCTCTCCACTGTAAATTTTGGTAAAATAATGAAACAGTGAATATATTATTACTATTTAAATGACTTTATGAAATTAGATTTTAAATTCTCGCTCATTTTTCAATTGTTAAAAAACAAAGCCTTGTTTTTTTTGTTTTGTTGTTTTTTTTTAAAGTTTTTCGAAATCCCAGTGTGTCTATTAATATAACGCACTGATCCATTTTTGTATACAACACACCGGTGCAGTTAAATTTTTTTATTTTTTGTGAACCGATGTGACTCGTAAATAAACACCCTGGTGTTTTATATTGTTATATATGCATCGATGCGTGTTGTTTAAATAAGCGCACCATTATGTTTTCAAATTTATTTAAATTTTTATTTGCACAAAAAATAGTATATTCATCTTAAATTATTTTTTGGGATGCATCCACATGACTTGTAGTACTCCATAGTATACATTTTCCGCTTAAAGTCTCATTATTCTTAAAATATTATTGTTGATTTTGTCCAAATGCAAGGAGAAAATCTTATAATATCAAATGGTCAATTCTTAAAATTCTAGTCCATTCCATATTTCTCAAAGTCCATCACAGAGTTCTCCCTTTCCATCTCCAGTAAGTTAAGATTTTATTTATATTTTGATTATCTAATTGAATTTATTTTTTTATCCTTGTCAATGTGAATAAAAATGTATCCAAATTTGCAGGATCCTGATTCAGAATTGAGTTCAGATGCAGATAATATTCCACCAATTCAAAAACATCAGAATACCTTATTAGGAGAAACATATTGCAAGGAGTTAGTAGATGAAAATGGACAACTACTTTATGTTGTCAATAGTAACATGCCATCTTCCAGCCGCAATCCTGGGTCAAAGATGGTAATAATTAATGTTGGATATAATTTGATTTGAACAAACCAATTGCATTGTGCTTACTAATATCATCGATGTACTAATGTTCAATATTTTTGAAATTAGGATTTTGATGATGAACAACCTACCTATCATCTTCCGTTGCACCCCAATACAATGTCAAATCGAGAGAATGATGCAATAAGAGCACAACTCGGATAGGAAGCATACCAATAATGGTTGAATAAACCACCTATTCAATTCCCACTACGTTGAGATTCACCAATTAGGAATGCCTACAACAATAGTAGTTCTTCACAAGTTGGAAATGGAGTCAATGAAATAGAGGTTGGTATGGATGATTATTTACAGGATACAACTTCCATGGAGCCAATATTTTTAAATTCATTCCAGAACGATAAGCTAAGGGACAATGCTCATATCACTGATACCTTATTCGAAAGTCTGAAATATGCTTCCACCACCCCTCTCTTTGGACCTATCAGGTCAAAGTCTACCAAGTCGTGGACAACAATGTTATTGTACAACTTGAAAGAAAAGTTTGGCATGTCAAACTCATGTTTCTTGGCAATATTGAGGTAACTGACCATCATTAAGTCCCTTATAATTTGAGGAATCTTTTCACACAATCAACATTAAAAACGATCGATTTTATGAACTTTAAATGACATTGTACATTTCTATTTCCCACTAACTATAGGTTATCCAAAGATAAGGTTCTTCTGAGTGATAATGTCTTTCCTAGTAGCTACGAAGAGACAAAGCATATGTTGAAAATATTGGGTGTTGAGTATATATCATATCATGCATGTTTGAATGATTGTATTCTATATAGAGGAGAATATGCAGACAAAGAGATATGTCTGAAATGTGGGAATGGAATATATCATAAATCAAATAAAAAGGGTAAATCACATCGTCCTCTTCATAAGATATTGAGGCACATGCCTATAATCCCAAGGATTTAAAGGATCTTTCATTGCAAAGAATTAGCTATGTTGCAGGGATGGCATGCCTCGCACAGAAGTGAGTCAAGAGTTATGTGATTCCCAACATATTCAATAGACATGAAGCATATAGAGGATACATGGCCCAAAATTTTCAAGGATGAAGTACAAAGTCTACGACTCAGCATAGTCATGGATGGCATCAACCCATATTCCCTCCAAAACACCAACTATTATGGTTGTCCTGTAGTAGTGATCAATAACAATATCCCCCCATGGTTGTTCATGAAGAATGAACATCTTATGTTGAATCTTATAGTCCCTAGTAGAAGACAAAAAAAAAA